>JAAAKG020148014.1:0-10341 GCA_010014905.2 Druon quercuslanigerum
TTTATTTTAATTTTTAATTTCTTTTTACTCAAAGATTTTAATAAATGATTCATTTCAAACTAAAAAAATATTTAGCTGGAAAATTTCAAGAGGGAATATTAGTTTTAAAGAAATTGTTAAAAATTAAACAATTTGTAATTTAAAATCTGATAAATATTATTAAGTATCATGTATCAAGTGACTAATTGTAAACTTTCAAAATTAATCCATTTAATTTTGAATTTTTGAAAAATAAACAATTTTAAACTATAATTAAAAATTAAAACAATAAAAATTAGGATTCGTTAAAAAAATTCATTTTAAAATGAAACATCACGATTTTTAAAATGCAAAAATTTGTATCAAAAAACTAAAATTTACCTGACAAGAATCTTTTAATCCTTCTTCATAACCTGCACAAAACATTCCATCAGGAACAAGGGATACTTGATGAAGAAGTTCTCTGCACTTTTTTGTGGAGAGCAGAGGAAGGTCTATAAACATTAATTCGTTGCTAACTATAGGTTGCTTCTGAAATGTAAAAAATTTGCTATAAAAGAGATAAATTTTTATCATGCATAAATCTTAGTTTAAAATATTTTATTATAAAATAATTATTATAAATAATCATTTTTAAAAATTACCTCATTTAGATACCCCCAGCCTGAGACTTGACACAAAGTTTCCGCCTTTGTTTTTTTTGTTGGAATTTTTGCAATCTGCACTGCTTTATTTGGAAGAAACGGAGATTTGAGCTGAAAAAGTTTATAATTTTTAATTATTAATCAATTGGGAAAAACGTTTGATGCGAAATAACTAAAATAATTGAAATAAGTAAAAAAATTATAAGTTTTTTCGTTAAATATTAATTGTGCAAAATAATTTTTTTTGTCAATCATTTAACTACTTTGTTGAAAATCGACCTTTTTGCATTAAAAATTCCAATTTATGCATTTTATTAGAAATAAATTCTTTTTGTATAAAGTCAATTATCATGTTCGAAAATCCATCTTTTTGATACAAAATTCAACTATTTAAATAAAAATCCATGTTTTTTAGTTTTTAAATATTTTTTGCAACCAAAGATTATTTTAGTCTAAAAAAAATCTTTGGTTGCAAAAAACATTATGTTCAAATTTTTTTTTTAATGAAAGCTTAGCTAATAAATTAAGGTTCAAAAATATTCTTTTTTGTTTGAAGATTAAACTATTATACTCAAAATTAATTTTTTTCTTGAAGATTCATTGTTTTAGTTTAAAATACATTAATTTGATTGCAAATTTTAATCTTATGTTGAAAATTTGTGTTCTTAACTGAAAATTTATCTTTTTTAGTTTTTGGGTGACAGAAGATCTTTTTAAAGTTATAAAGTTAACTATTTGATTAAAAATTCATTTTTTGGTTCAAGTTTAAATAATTCGTTAAAATGTTTAATTTTTTGTTAAAAAAAATTTTTTATTGAAAGTTAAACTTTTATATTTTTTTATTAAAAAACCATCCTTTTTAGTTCAAAATTCAAGCATGTTATAGAAAAATTATTGTTTGGTGAAAGATTGATTCTTTTCGATAATAATAAATTTTTTGTTGAAAATTGAAAAAGTTTGTACAAATTCATTTTTTTTTATTAACGATTCATCATTTTTTGGAAAGTTTTATTTCTTCAGTTGACGATTTTACTGTTTTGTTACAAATTAAAAAATTTTGTTAACAATTAATTATTAGTTTTAAGGATTTATCATTTTAATTTGAACCTTTTTTTTAGCTTGAAAATTATACTATTTTATTGAAAATTATTTTTTCATCTGAAAATTTAACTATTACATGTTTTGATGGAAAATTATTTTTCTAGTGAAAAATTCAACTATTTAGTTAAAAATTCCTTTTTTCCCCCTAAGAATGAATTATTTTAGGGGAAAAAAATGTCTTTTGTTGCAAATTTTAATATTTTTCTGAAAATTTGTTTATGAAACAAAAGTTTTAAAAATAAATTTGGGTTTTAAAATTCTCTTCTTCAGGTTAAAATTCCACTAATTAGTTGAAAATTTAATTTTTCCTAAAGTTTCATTATTTTAGTTTAAAATATATTACATTGATTGCAAATTTTAATCTTATGTTGAAAATTAGTTTTCTTAACTGAAAATTTATCTGTTTTAGTTTTTGGGTGACAGAAGATCTTTTTAAGGTATAAATTTAATTATTTGATAAAAAAATCATTTTTTGGTTCAAGTTTAAAAATTTCGTTAAAATTTTTAATTAAAAAAAAAATTTTAATTGAAAGTTGAACTTTTAAATTTTTTTATTAAAAAACCATCCTTTTTAGTTTAAAATTAAAGCATTTTATTGAAAAATTATTGTTTGGTGAAAGATTCATTCTTTTCATTAATAATAAATTTTTTGTTGTAAATTGAAAAAGTTTGTACAAATTCATTTTTTTTACTAACGATTCATCATTTTTTGGAAAGTTTTATTTCTTCAGTTAAAAATTTTACTGTTATGTTGCAAATTAAAATACTTTGTTAACAATTAATTGTTATGTTTAAGGATTTATCATTTTAGTCGAAACATCATTTTTTAGCTTGAAAATTGTACTATTTTATTGAAAAATTATTTTTTTAGTGAAGAATTCAACTATTTAGTTAAAAATTAATTTTTTCCCCCTAAGAATGAATTATTATAGGAAAAATACATCCCTTTAGTTGCAAATTTTAAAATTTTGTTAACAATTTTTTTTTGAAATGAAATTGAAAAAAATAAATTTAGGTTTCAAAATGTTCTTCTTCAGGTTAAAATTCAACTATTTAGTTAAAATTAAATTTTTTGTAAAGATTCATTATTGCAGTTTAAAATACATTAGTTTGATTTAAAATTTTAATCTTATGTTGGAAATTTAAAAAAAAATATTTTGTTGAAAATTATTTTTTTTTTTACTAAAAATTGAACTGTTATGTTTTTTCATTAAATAACCGTATGTTTTAGTTCAAAGATTAAACATTGAATTAAAAATTATTGATTGGTTAGGGACTCATCACTTTCATTAAAAAAATCCTTTTTTGGTTGAAAATTGAAAATTTTTGGAAAAATTAATTTGTTTGATTAACGATTCATCGTTTTTGTGATAGTTTTATTTATCCATTTAAAAATTCTACTACTTAGTTTAAAATTAAAATACTTTGTTAAAAATAAATTTGTATGCTTGTAGGATTTATAATTTCATTTCAACTTTCATTTTTTGATTGATAATTGAACTTTTCTAAACATTCACATCTTTAACTTTTAACTTTCAACTTTAAATTTAACTTTAACTTTTAACTTTTGACTTTCAACTTTTACCTTCATCAACTTTTTTTATCTTTAACTTAAAATACTTTGTTTATGAATAATTTTTTTTTGTCATTGAAGGTTTTTTTACTTTTTTTATTTATTTATTCAACTATTTACTTAAAAGTTAAACTACTTTGTGAAAATAAAATTTTGGGTCGACGAATGATCATTTTTCTAAAAAAAATTCTATTTTGTTGAGAAATTTTTTTGTTTTGTTTGAAAATTAGTTTTATTACCTGAAAGTTTAACTGTTCTATTTCTGGTTGAAAATCGATGTTTTATAGTTAATTATTTATGCATTTTGGTAAAAACTCTTTTTTTCATTCCTTTTTTTAAAACTAATCTCTGTGACTGAAAGCATATCGTTTTTGATTAAAATTGCATCTATTAGGTTGATAATTCAACTATTTTATTTAAAATTTGTTTTAGAAATTAAAAAATTAGTTTTAGAATTGAACTATTTGGTTGCAAATTCTACTCTCTTTATTAAAGTTTAACTTTTTATTTTGAATAAATTTTATCAGAAAAAAATCTATTTCCCTATTTCTGTGCAAAATTATTCCATTATACCTGCTTTAAAAGCATTTTAGGCTATGAACTTTAAAATTAGATAGAAAATCTGAAAATTTAATTTAAAACAATACTTCATCAGTGATTAAATAATCGCCCCTTATCTATATATTTCACTGTCATGACATACTTCCAAAAGTGCGATGTCATTCTCCAAAGTGTAATCATCAAAATCATCATGTATAATAATTTTTTGTACATCCCTTTCTTCATTTGTTCTGGATGAACCTTGTAAAAGTACATTTCCAGCTACTACTTTTATGGTCCATGGTTTTATTTCATCCCCCCTTCTGTAAAAAATTTGTTTTTATAAAAATTAATACCAGCAACAAATAATAAATTCAAGATTCTCAAAATTTTAATTCCTATTAAACTCAAAAACAAATATTTCGCTTGATCATTTTGTCAGAACTTCAACTAAAGCGATCGTATACTTTGATGCTCTGAGATTATCACGTTTCATTTAAAATTACATGCTACATGCTTAACTTATTACTTATTCAGATTTTATTCAAGATATAAATCTTATAAACCCTTTTTGTTGCAGCAATTATTATTTTAATTTGTTTTAATATTTTTTTTATTATAATAATAACCCCTTACAGGTACATGCAATGAGCTGCAGTCAGAATCCATTTCAGATGGATGATGTTTCCTCCACAAAAGTGTGTTCGGCTCCAACTTCTTCTCAAGGAAACCTGATTAATTATGAATCAGTAATTCAAGAGATAACATTTACAAAATATGTTTGCCTCTTATATTTATATTTAATAACTTGTTTTTAATTACCTGTTGAGGAAACTGACCTAGAAATGCTTCCGTCCCATTTACTATTCGACCACTTAAATTCGATTGTATCTCCAATTTTTTTTCCACTTCTGTTATATTTTTAGTAACATTGTCAGTTCCTGTAATAAATAGAAACTTGTAAAATTGTATCAAGAAGTTTAGGAACATTTGTCAACTTTAAAGTACTTTAAGGAACTTTAACAAACTTTAGGGAACTTTGAAAAACTTTATAAAACTTTGAAGTACTTAAAGGAATTGGAAGAACTTTAAGGAACTTTGAAGAACTGTGTGGAACTTTAAAGTACTTAAAGGAACTTTGCTAAACTTTAAGGAATTTTGACGAACTTTAATAGCGGCAACAACTATTGAGTATCTTAAATTCTAGAATGTAAGTAACTTAGTATTAGAATGCAATATGCGGTACTGTTCTTATCAAGTTATTATCTTGACAATTTCAATCTAGCCATTTCCGTAAATGATAACACAATCGATTGTCGGAAGCATTTTACCGTTTTATGTCTTCCGCTTAAAATAAAAATTTAATTGAGATTTAATGTTTTTCAGTGTAGAATTTACGAGTTGCCACCCACTGGTGAAAGCTTTGACTTTCGTTAATCCGCATATCAAATCCGTATCCGAATTATTGCAACTCGAAATATTCAATAAACGACACAATAATTTATCACATTCCTCACTTGTAGATAAATAAAAAAATTCGAATGGGAACTTTCGTCTTCAAATCTCATAAATTTTCATTAGAATATGCTATAAAGGTGTCGTAAAACTTTAAGCCTGTCCAATACAATATCTCGAAACGACGCCTTTCAACAAAATTTCTCACATGCATTTTTTAATTTTGGGAAATCAATAGAGAGTACTCAGTTTGAGGGGAGAGAAACGTTTCTCAGCATTTTTAAGAGATTATAAGAATTTAATGACAAGTTTTAAAATTAGTCAATGTTTTAATAAAATTGAATTATAAGGAATCAATAAATCCCTATATTAACTTTCCTGTAAACCTTTGAATCTTTTGCAATCTATTGCAATATTTTCAAATCTTCTGCAATCCCATGCAACGTTGCAAACTTGCAATCTAGTGTAGGCCAAAAACCCGAGTAATTAAGCCCAATCCAGGCAAATTTTTCTAAAATATGCACTTTTTACGTCACAGTTACTTTTCACTGAACACTGGAGAACTTTGAAGAACTCTAAGAAACTTTGAAGTACTTTAAGATACTTTGAAGAGCTCTATGGAACTTTGAAGAACTTTAAAGAACTTTAAGGAAATTTGGAGAAATTTGAAAAACTTTGAAGTACTTTAGGGAACTTTAAAGAGATTGAAGAAATTTTAAGAGACATTGGAGAACTTTAAGGAACTTTAAAGTACTTCATGAAATTTTAAAGTACTTTAGTGAACTTTAAAATACTTTAAGGAACTTTTAAGAACTTTAAAGTACTTTAATGAACTTTGAAGAACTTAATCTCATAAGTTTTCATTAGAATATGCTATAAAAGTGTCGTAAAACTTTATGCCTGTCCAATACAATATCTCGAAACGACGTCTTTCAACAAAATTTCTCACATGCATTTTTTTAATTTTGGGAAATCAATATAGAATACTCAGTTTAAGGGGCGAGAAACGTTTCTCAGAATTTTTAAGAGATTATAAGAATTTAATGACAAGTTTTAAAATTAGTCAATGTTTTAATAAAATTGAATTATAAGGAATCAATAAATCCCTATAATCCCTATATTAACTTTCCTGTAAACCTTTGAATCTTTTGCAATCTATTGCAATATTGTTTAATCTTCTGCAATCCCATGCAACGTTGCAAACTTGCAATCTAGTGTAGGCCAAAAACCCGAGTAATTAAGCCCAATGCAGGCAAATTTTTCTAAAATAAGCACTTTTTACGTCACAGTTACTTTTCACTGAACACTGGAGAACTTTGAAAAACTTTCAAGATTTGAAAGGAAATTTGGAGAAATTTGAAAAACTTTGAAGTACTTTAGGGAACTTTAGAGAGATTTGAGGAATTTTAAAGAACTTTAAGGAATATTGGAGAACTTTAAAGAACTTTAAAGTACTTAAAAGGACTCTAAGAAACTTCAAAGTACTTAAAGTTCTCCAATATTCCTTAAAGTTATATAAAGTTCCTTAAACCTCTCTAAAGTTCCCTAAAGTACTTCAAAGTTTTTCAAATTTCTCCAAATTTCCTTCAAGTTCTTGAAAGTTCTTCAAAGTTCCATAGAGTTCTTCAAAGTTTCATAGAGTTCTTCAAAAAATATCTTTAAAGTTTCTTATAGCTCTTTAAAGTTCCTCAAAGTACTTTAAAGACCCTTAAAGCACTTCAAATACCCTTAAAGTACTTAAAGTCATTAAAGTACTTTGAAGGTCCTTAAAGTTTTTTAAAGGTCCTTAAAGTACTTTAAAGTTTCTTAGAGTTCTTTAAACTTCCTTAAAGTTCTCCAATGTTCCTTAAAGTACTTTAAAGTTCTCCAATGTTTCTTAAAGTTCTCTAATATTCCTTAAATCTCTCTAAAGTTCCCTAAAGTACTTCAAAGTTTCTTAGAGTTCTTCAAAGTTCTTCAGTGTTCAGTGAAAAGTAACTGTGAAGTAAAAATTGCACATTTTAAAAAAATTGGCCTAGATACTCGGGTTACTCGGGTTTTTGGCCTACACTAGATTGCAAGATTGCAACGTTGCATGGGATTGCAGAAGATTAAAAAATATTGCGATAGATTGCAAAAGATTCAAAGGATTAGAGGAAAGTTAATATAGGGATTATAGGGATTTATTGATTCCTTATAAATCAATTTTATTAAAACATTGACTAATTTTAAAACTTGTCATTAAATGCTTATAATCTCTTAAAGATGTGAGAAATTTTGTTGAAAGACGTCGTTTCGAGATATTGTTTTGGACAGGCTTAAAGTTTTACGACACTTTTATAGCATATTCTAATGAAAACTTATAAGATTAAGTTCTTGAAAGTTCGTTAAAGTACTTTATAGTTCCTTAAAATACTGTATAGTTCCTTAAAGTATTTCATAGTTCCCTAAAGTGCTTTATAGTTCCTTAAATACTTTAAAAGCTCTCAAAGAATTTTAAAGTTCATTGAAGTACTTTAAAGTTCCACAAAGTACTTTAAAGTCCCATAAAGTGCTTTAGAGTCCCTTAAAGTTCTCCCGTGTTTCTTAAAGTACTTTAAAGTTCTCCAATGTTCCTTAAAGTACTTGTAAGTTTTTCAAACTTCTCCAAATTTCCTTCAATTTCTTGAAAGTTCTTCAAAGTTCCATAGAGTTCTTCAAAGTATCTTAAAGTACTTTATAGAGTGCATATTTTAGAAAAATTGGCCTGGATGGGGCTTAATAACACGGGTTCTTGGCCTACACTAGATTGCAAATTTGCAACGTTGCATGGGATTGCAGAAGATTAAAAAATAATGCAATAGATTGCAAAAGTACTTAAAAGGACTCTAAGAAACTTCAAAGTACTTTAAGGAACTTTAAAGAGCTCTAAGAAATTTCAAAGTACTTTAAGATATTTTGAAGAACTCTATGGAACTTTGAAGACCTTTCAAGAACTTTGAAGAACTTTCAAGAACTCTGAAGAAACTTCAAGAACTTCAAGGAAATTTGGAGAAATTTGAAAAACTTTGAAGTACTTTAGGGGTCTTCAGAGAGATTTAAGAAACTTTATATAATTTTAAGGAATATTGGAGAACTTTAAAGTACTTTCAAGAACATTGGGGAACTTTAAGGACCTTTAAAGTATTTTAAGGAATTTTAAAGAACTCTAAGAAACTTTAAAGAACTTTAAGGAACTTTAAGGAACTTTAAAGAACTTTAAGGAACTTTAAAGAACTTTAAGGAACTTTAAAGAACTTTAAGGAACTTTAAATAACTTTAAGGAACTTTAAAGTACTTTAAGGAACTTTAAAGGACTCTAAGAAACTTTAAAGGACTCTAAGAAACTTTAAAGTATCTTAAGGAACTTTAAAGAACTCTAAGAAACTTTAAAGTACTTTAAGGCACTTTAAAGTACTTTAGCGAATTTTGAAGAACTTAATCTCAGAAATTTTCATTAGAATATGATATAAAGGTGTCGTAAAACTTTACACCTGTCCAATTTAATATCTCGAAACGACGCCTTTCAGAAAAATTTCTCACTTGTATTTTTTTAATTTTTTAAAATCAATAGAATACTCAGTTTAAGGGGCGGGAAACCTTTCTCAGAATATTTAGGAGATTATAAGCATTTGATGACAAGTTTAAAAATTAGTCAATGTTTTAATAAAAAAGTAGGATAAGCAGAAAAATATTTCATAAAAGGGAAGAATGAAGACCAATTATTTATTTAAACTTTGGACGAATGTTGACAAAAATACAATCCAATTCTTCAATTCTTTAGCTCTCTGAAGAAATTAAAAGGAAAGTTGAATTTTCTTATCCGCAAATAAAAACCGTTTGTATGCACATCTTAATAACACCATAAACGATAAAACAATGTTAACACCTCATGGTTGATAAAAAGCCAACCTCGAGCGCTTTCAAGGTGGATGAAAAACTTGGAAATAAATAAGGAATGTCTGAAATCATTCTTTTTGATAATTTTTTGCATTTTTTTGTGCAAACATGATTTATGAACTTTCGATTCTTATGCAAGACAAAGACGATAAAGTTAGTCTTTCACTCGCTACAGATGATCACGTCGTCGAAGGTAATAAAATATGATTGAAGTTGTTGTATATTTCTCCAATATGTCTTAGCACAATGACCGATAAGATCTTGCTTCAAAAACTTTGACGTCTTATTAGAAGTGAGCTAAGTGAGAACCATCTTCTTACTATTTTTCATCGTGGAGATGAAACCGGAAAGCAATACTAACTGCACCAGTTTATTGCACAAAAATAAATGAGAATATATTTTTTTTTAAGTCAATTGGTTTTTCAATTATAATGTTCATAAACCTACCTATAGATCAAAATTCTCCTCTTATTAACTAATTTTTTCTAAATCTTTTTTTTTTAATATTCAAAAGTTGGTAACCGAAACAAGATCAAAACTTTAGGGAACTTTAAGGAACTTTAGGGTACTTTAAGGAACTTTAAAGAACTTTATAGAACTTTTTAATGCATTAAAGAATATTTTAATAACTTTAAGAAATTTTGAAGAACTTAAAGGAACTTTGAAAAAATTGATAAAACTTTGAAGTACTTTAAGTAACTTATAAGAACTATACAGAAATTTGCATGACTTTAAGGAACTTTAAAAAACTATAAAAAATTTTGAAGAACTTAAAGTAACTTTAAAGTACTTTAAGGAACTTTGAAGAATTTTAAGTAATTTTGAAGTATATTTTAGAACTTTGAAGAACTTTATAAAACTTTGAAGTACTTTAAGTAACCTATAAGAACTATACAGAAATTTGAATTACTTTAAGGAACTTTCAAAAACTATAGGAAATTTAAAAAAACTTAAGGTAACTTTAAAGTACTTTAAGGAACTTGCAAGAAATTTAAGGAATTTAGAAGAACATTTTAGAACTTTAATGAACATTCTAGAAGTTTTAAGTACTTTAAGAATTTGACAAACTTTGAGAAATTTGGAAGAACTTAAAGGAATTGGGAGAACTTAAAGGATCTTTAAAGTACTTTAAGGAACTTTGAAGTATTTAAA
>JAAAKG020148015.1:0-10340 GCA_010014905.2 Druon quercuslanigerum
GAAATTCTCAAAAATAAGCGAGATATTCAATATTTCTTTTGGCCAATCAGCGCTCGGAATCCGCTTTCGCATTACTTCAACGACATGGAAATTAGGCTTTTAAGCCGTGTTTCGGCTTCCTGCTGTTTTGCCATCTTGGACTTTTCAGTTTTTTCCTTCTGCAGGCTTCCTTAAAAGGGTGGCCTCCTTGAAGGACGAGCACTTCATTGTTCCCGGACGATGGTCTGTCCGGGGCTTTTCGGCAAACAGAGGAAGCACTGTGGAACGCTCGCGCACTCCACAGACTTGTGGCCCTCCATGCCGCACGTCCAGCAAGACGTTGTCCTGTCCGGACCCCCACAATTCGCCGCCATATGGCCGAAGCCCTGGCAGCGGAAACGCCGTTGGATCACCGTCTTTTTGCGCACTCTACAGGACATCCATTCAACTTTGAGGTGCCCTGTACGCAACAGCCTAGATGCCAGCTCTTCGCTGAGCTCCACGTATGCCTTTAGATTGCCTCTAAATAGTCTCTTCGTCAGATTGACCCTAATAGCGCCAATATCCAAATCACCGAAATGACTTCGGATAGCCTCCTTTATCTCTTCGACATCCGTTTCTGAGTCGATGTCCAGTACCTCCATTTCAGTACGGGGGACTGCCGTCTGCAGAAGGCCCCACCTCGATAAGGATGTCCCCTTTCCTCCTCTCCCTGACTCCCCTGATTTTTCACCAAGACTGTCAGAGTTGACCTTATTTTTGAGATCTTTTAGGATCTCAGCGTAGGTCAACCCTTCAGACGGTTTAACAACACGCGCCTCGGGTCGTCCTAGAACCTGCGCCTTTTTATTCTTTCTCCTGGTGTTGTCAGCAGGTTGCAATGCTTCTTCTGTCTTGCTTGGGGTCGACGTCGTGACCGCAGGGGCATTCTTCACCTTCGGTTTCTATGTCCTTGGCTTCGAACAACCAGCCTCAACGGGACTCAGGGAGGGCTCCCTCTCTCTCTTCCCATGTTGTGGAGTTTGGGCTTCCTGAGCTTTTTCGGTCTGAGTACCGCTTTGACTAGTGCTAGCCTTCGCCTTCGCCATCGCCTTGCGTGTTGATTCCCTTCCTCTTTTTCGAGCAAGGGATCCAATTTTGCACGGGATGTACTGTATCCGACTAATAGCATTGCACGTAAACATCTGAAGTTTGAGTGCTATTTTCTCCAGATTTTCAACTCCGTCCTTGACTCGTAAGTCCATGTTGCGCCTTCCCAGGCAGAAATCCCACATATCGCGCATGACGAGTTATAACTCCAGTATGGTCTGTCTTGCCTTTGTGAGGTTTTCTGTGATGTAGACAAAGCCTTGCCTATTCTCCGACTTCAGAGTCTCAACTGGATCTTCCGCTACGTCCAATAAACCTCCCAACTCTTCGCATATGCTCGGCTTAATTTTGTCTTAATTATTCGCCATGTTATTCGCACGAGTAGCTAGGGAAGTAAAGGCCACCCGCGCAGAGCCCCGCACGCGGGGGTAAGGTCTAAGGACTCTAGGAGGCGACCTAGGCGACCTATCCTAGAGACGCCATTTGCGACACCATTTCCTGGTACCACTCAGTCCTCGGCACGGTTGTTAACGCCATGACTTGGGGTTCTATGTGTGTTTGGTTCGCGAGGCCAATTTGATTTCAGCCCTACCCTCTGTTTCCAGCGAGCATTCTTCTATCCGCCACCCGGGGATGCGCCAAGTAGGGATACAACCTCCCCTCCACCACAGACAACTCTGGTGGTACTTGGAGACCAGATATTACCTATACTGTGAATGCCTTGAGTAGATATCAGGTCAATCCAACATCAGATAATTTGAGATTGCTGCGAAGAGTTATTCGTTACTTGAAAGGTACGAGAAGCTTAGGCTTAAGGTATTTAGGTGTCACAAATGATATCCAAACTTACTCAGAAGCGAGCTTTGCTGATTGCAGGGGTTTATTAACTACCTGTGGCTTTGTTATTAAATTATTCGGTAATGCGAGAACATGGAGAACTCATTAGCAACCGTATGTAGCGGTATCGACGTGTCAAGCTAAATACATTGCTATGAGCGAGGCGAGTTAAGAGATGATTGCATGAGCAATTCTCTGAAATTTATTTTAAATAATTCATTTTCCCCCATGACTTTATGATGCGATATTAAAGCCGCGGCAAGTAGTGCAGAGACATGTGGAGGTAATAAACTAAGGGACATGACTCAAGTCAGAGAAGACTGCTTAAAAGGATGCCTCAAATGAAAACATATAATTATTCAATGGATAAGATCCAAAGTCCAAATTGCTGATATATTTATAAAACCTTTGTCTTTTGCATTACATCAGTATTTGGCAGGCGCTCTTATGAATATTAATCTTTAATTTTTGTTTACTAAAATCGTTCGGCTGTTTACAGGAGATAAATAAACGGCAAGGTAATAGGAGAAGAGAAAGATGCAATTTCGATTGTAGAACGGCGAGACTACAACGATCGGTCGGAAGGTTGTGAAAGAATATTGGAGCGCCTAGCTCGTCTAGTTCTTCGTTCTTCCATTCTCCTTGGTCTACTCTCTGATTTTTTCATGTAGTCCGGCAACTTTAAGAATGAATATCTGGGATAAAAAATGGTACAAACTAACAGTAAGGTGCATGTCAATGCGTCTTTATTTCTGGGTTGATTAAATGTTTGGCGGTTATTGGGCAAAAATCTGGCGAGGAACTGTCAATACTTCGAGTAGATAGCTCAACTTTGAGAAGCTCCTGTATTGACAAATTTGCGTATGAAAGTCCAAAACAGTTTTTATTTATTCTTCAAATCCTTAAGAACTCATATATTCTTAAAAAAATACAATATTTTTATAAACGTGACTCTAAAGTCGTTCACCAGAAAAAAAACTATCTTTAGTTCTACTGCACCTACGATAACGAAAAGAATGTGCAAAACTTTATTACTTTTCTGTTAATTTAGCCATATAAAAACGTTCCATTAATAATGACGAAGTAGATGTGTCTGCTTCATTGAAGTATAGCGGTACATTCAAAGAAGCGGGTCGTCTTTAAGCACAGTGGCACGCGCTTCTGGGTCCTAAGTTCAGGGCTGTACAGCGCGCAGAGAATGCATCTGCACCCTGCCCTTCCAGCGCTGATATGAATTGCTTTGCATTGTCCTTAATCATGATATTTTTTCAGAGGGAGTTTCTTGTAACTTAACAAAAGATAAGGTGAACATGCTTTTTTAAATGTCTCTTCTTCAAAGAAAAAACTCGGTTCATTTTCGAACATCTTCCTGTACATTTTACAGAAAATCGTGTATGATTTGAAAACTTTCTAGGTATATGATTTGGAGAAGTTTCTCAATAACAGCAAGAAAATTGTAGTGAATTCAATATGAATAAAACATTGTTTTTCATCTGCTTACAATTCTTAAAAATTAGCAGATTATGTTTCTCGTAAACAAAATATGTCTTGCCGCGTGTACAATTAGTTACTTTGTTAAACATTTTTTTTTTCTGAAGAACCATCATTTTAGTTAAAATAGACGGTTTTTTTTGTTTTTAATTTTTAAATTTTTTGGAAATTTTGTTTCTTTTCTAAATTAACTTTTTTCATTGAGTGCATCCAAAGTAGCTACGACCCTGCTTTCAGAGCCCCGCTGAGTGGCTAACAAAAGAGGTGGCAGTATCTGTTACACAAAGAATCCTTTGTACTTTCTTCTCCCTACTCCACTTTTTAAAATAATTATCATTTATTATCAACATGTTTTTCATACAATCTATGTATATGGTGTTAATACTTTTCCGTTTTCAAACATTAACAGGTTTGGTTCGTTATCGTAGGTGCAGTAGTACTAAAGATAATTTTTTCTGGTAAACGACTTTATAGTGACGTTTATAGAATTATTGTATTTTTTAAAGAATATATGAGTTCTTAAGGATTTAAGAAATAAATAAAACAATTTTGGGAATTTTATAGGCAAGTTTGTCAATACATGAGCTTCTCAAAGTAGAGATATCTACTCGAAGCGCATGATTTCGGTGTTTTTCTTGCAAAGAAACGATGACAGTTCCTCGCCAGATGTTTGCACAATAACCGCCAAACATTTAATCAACGCAGAAATAAAGACACATTGGCATGCACCTGACTGTTCGTTTGCACCATTTTTTTATCCGATATGAAAAAATCAAAGAGTAGAGATGTCTCCCCACTACCGAGCAACAGAGAGGGGAATTGAAAACACTCTCTCGGTGTATTTTGACGAGTAAAGACAGACGCGCTGTCAATATTAAGATACTTGTGTAATTTCGACAAAATGTAATGAGTTGAATATAGTTCTGAATTATCATTGATTAGAAACCTATACCCACAATAGCAATTAATATTGCAATAATTAATGAACAAGTTTCAAACTTTCAGAAAATATATCCCTCACCATCCTTAAAAATTATGCAAAACTTTAGCGGGAAATAATGATTAATTTTTATAAGAACTTATTTGTTATTTAAAAATGGACTATTTTTCAACGGAATTTCTACAGATTTGGCCGACGGAATCTCATTAAAAAGTAGCTCATTGTCATCTACAGAAGTTTTACTCTCAAGGAAACTTATCGGTATTAAATTTGCAATCATTAAATTCATTGTTTATAATCGTGCCAAATTACATCTTAAAAATTACTTTTAAGAAAATGTAAAAATTCTTCAAACATCGCCTAATAACCATAGGTACGCGACAGCGTCTTCCCCCACTCCGCCGCGACAGACCAGGTAAATCCTGCTCCCATAATCAGTCACCATAATCAACAACAAAATAATAATGCATAGCCTTGGACTTTATAGCAAATAGTACAGCTCTCATTCTGTAATTGAAGTAAATTCCAGATTTGTAGATTTAAAAATTGGAGCAGCAGTAATTTTCAACGAAGAAAAATTATCCCCCCTACCTCTTGTAGTATATATTTTTGTAAATGTGTAGAAAAATAGCACTTTTCGAAATAATTTCTTCCCGATTACAATTGAGTAAAAATCTGAAAGATATTCTATGTGCTTATGACAAAAAAACATACCCTCTTTTTGCAGACATTTTGATTCAATTTAATAATTTAATAATTATTATTTCGGAGTAAAGTTTTGCCCACTTTTTAAGGATAGTGAGGGATATATTTTCTGAAAGTTTGAAACTTTGTCATTGATTATTGCAATAATAATTGCATATTTAAACAAAGGCACTTTTGTACGGTTTTTAGTGTGTTCTCAGTAAAGAAATAAACAAATTTTAATGTACGACAACTCGTTTTGTAGATATTTATAAGATCTACATTTCTTAACCAAATTTTTTTTCTGACAGACATAAAGGTTAGTTGCAATAAACAATAAAACCTCTTTCTCCTATCTTTGACGATTGTTTACACGCAACATTCTTTCGAAACCTTGGTCGCAAACATATAGGCTTTTGTTCTACGTGCTAGAACTAAAAGAATCTGAAGCCGAATTTCAGGTAGCATTTATTTACCCAAATGAGCCTTTTTTAGGGTGCCTGGTCTATTAACCAAAATGAAGAATTTTCAGACAAAAAAAAGAACTTTTTTACCAAATTATTTAAATTTCTACAAATTAGATTAATTTTTAGCCAAATTGATGAATTCTCGACAAAAAATGTAACACAGTACCCTACAATCTTCGCTCTAACAACTAAAGCGACTCCCCCCTACTTCATTTGCTTCGACCGTCAACACATGCAGCACGCACGTAAACGTAACATTTTTTTAATACTGATATTCAATAAGACCAACATCAAAGGTTAGTCTTCAGTCCAAAATGGCTAGCAAGTCTAGACCGAAAAAGAAAAAACTTCTTTTGGAAGAAAAGTTGAAAATAATAGGTCGTATTGAAAAAGGAGAGACCGCAATCGATATTGCAAGAGAAATCGACACTCACGTTAGTAGCATTTATAGGTAAGTTTGAATATGCGAGAATATTTTGACAAATAAAGTTTAACTTATAATATATTTTTACAAAGAAAATAAATATTACTATAAGTTAATCAATTTGTGTTAAATTTTTATTTAGGACATTTTCGTGCCAAAAATCTCTTTAAAAACTTAGTATAGGTTTTTTAAAATTTTAAGAATCAGAATAATATTACCAACAATTTTATTACAAATAAAAAAAGGAATATTTGAAGAAAAAATCTAAAACTTACAGAAAAAATGAATTTTAGAAATTTATTTTAGATTTTTATTTTTAAAAATACATATCGCTCTAACCAATTGTTGAAAAACGAATAAATCTTATTAAATGATGGGTTATTCTTTCAGGATAAAACTTCTGTAAAACTGCTGCTTTTAATTTTGAATGTTAACTTTTCTATGGCTGAAATTAGAAACAGTAGTGTTATAGAGAATGTTTTTCTTGAAAGAATTAAGCCATTATTTATTAAGATGTAACCATTTTTTTAAAATTAGTAAGAAAAATTAGTAAGTGTGTCTGAAAAAATGCAATTACAAAAACTACTATCAAAATAGTTATTTTTCTTAAGTTTTAACCTTTTATCGACAAGAATATTTTTTTTATTTCGTAAGCAACGCCTGATAAGATTATTTCAATTCTGAGAATCATAGAAAAAATTTTCTCCCCAAAGACCTGATTTTTGGCACACCTAAGGAAGGATCAAGCTAAGCATAAAATATTTTCTTTTTTATACTTTAAAGATGGATATCGATGAAATCTAAAATTGAAAATTGGTGCAGTAAGAAAGAAAATGAAATAACTAAAAAAACTCACATGCAAGGAGCCGAAAATCCCCAATTAAACGAAGCTGTATACGCTTGGTTCCAATTTCAAAGGAAACATGGAGTAACTATTACTGGATCGTTAATACAGACTCAAGCTTTGATAGTAAATAAAAAACTGAATGGGAATAAGGACTTTGTTGCAAGTGAGGGCTGGTTAAATCGCTGGAAAAAAACGTACGGCATTCGGAATTCGATTGGTTGCGATTAAAAAGTTTTAGCAGATGTTGAACATGTTAAAGAAGTTAAAGCAATTATTTAAAAAGCGGTAGACGAAGAAAATTAAACCAAGGATCAGATTTTTAATTTTGAGAAACGGGTTTAAATTTTAAGATCCCGGCTTTAAGAAAAGTAAGGAACGCATTGCAGGAACGCTTCTGGAACGTTTAAGATTCTTCTCATGATTATAGGCAAGTCTAAAAAACGAATAGCGCTCAAAAACTGTAACATGGATAAACCTCCAGTATTTTATAAACGCAAAGATAGCTTGAATAAACTACCGGATTATTCAAAGAGTGGTACGATGTACAATTTGTAGAGATTGTTACGAAGTTTAAAAAAAATATGGGACTCGCTCGAAAGTGCATTTTATTTATGGACAATGCTCATTCGCATCGATCAGAGACTGATTTGCAACACGGCGACGTGAAATCCGAATGTTTACAAATCTAATACTACAACCCTGATATATCCCATGGATCAGGGTATATTAGAAAATCTCAAAAGGCGTTTTCGAAATTCACCCTTGTGTTCTAGTGCATCAATATGAAGGACGTAATTTTTTGGTCAGCTGTAGCATTTCAGGAAGTCACTATTGACTGTTTGAAAAAAGTTTGGAAGAAGATTCTACCTTCCAGTTCTTAAGTGGCTTTGCTGAAGCGATTATTTCAAAATCCAACACAAAAAGTAATCCTAAAGATTCCCCTGAAGGATAAGTGCTTCTTTGATATCGGATGAAGTACTTGACATCGAAAGAGCCATGAGAATGATAAAGCCGAAACTTCAGATTCAAGTTTCTCTGAAAACATATTACCTGAAGCAATGCAGACCATCGATAATTTTGAAAAGGTGATATCGTTCTTTGAACAAGTAAATGTTGGCTCAGAATCACTTATAACTTTGTATCGTCTTCAAGAAGAGGCTAAACAAATTTGTCGACAGCACAGACGATTTCTAAACCAAGCAAGAAGCGGCGCGGAGAGACGAGTCATCAAACAAGAAAAAGCGGATAAAACTAGAATGAACAGCTAGGCGAGAAACCGCAGTACATTAACCATTTTTATTGTACTCATTTAGGTTGAATAAAGTTCCTCTTTTTCATATTGATCCCATTTATTTCATTAACCGAAAAGACGAATTTTTAACGAAGTAAATGAATACTTCACTAAACTAGATAAATTTTGAAGCACAAATGGAATAGGTAAAATTTTGCTAATAAAATTATTTTTCAACAAAAAAACCCACAAAGTTTCAGCAAAAACACCAAACTCAACAGTCACACATATTAATCTATCCGATATGTGTATACCGAGAAGCAAATAATATCATATGAAATCATCCGGTCCGAAAATCTCTTCAGCGTAGGAATAAAACCTGTGCTAAAATGTGCTATCTTAGGTACCGTTTGTAGTACGTAATTTTTAAATTTTGTTTTTAAGCTATGACAAATATCGGAAAAAAACAAGAGACATTTTTCATAGAATTTTTTCCAGACGTTCAAAACGTTAGCTTAACATTCGATTGTAAGGAAAAATAATTGGAAACAAATTTGAATGTGGGTCAATTAGACCAAAAGTTATAGAAGCTTAAATAAAAAAAATGTGTTTTTTGAAAAACAAAGCACAACATTCAAATACGCATATCTTTTTAGATTTTTTGCAACTCGGAAGACTGCGTATCTCCGTGCAATTTCCTCTAAAAGTAACGTACGTATTTTGTCCCTGAGAGATAATGCGATTTCAAGTGTATGGCGCTGCCTGATTTGAAATGGATTCGGTCTAGAACTTTTTTATTTCAACAACTTTTGTGAATTCATTTTTTTGCCTTTCGTGTCGTTTTTCAAACGAATAATTTTCTTTATTTTTAGTCTAATTTTTTCCGAATAAAAAAAATCTACTCCTATCAACATATGTTTGATAACAAATTTGTAGTTCTTGTTTGGGTGAGAAATATTCATGGATTCATCTTGTGTTGTATAACTTGCATAGTTTGACGGCAAAGTAAATTTTGTTTTCATTATTTTTTGTGGAATCAAAATTTGAATTTTCGATTTTCCAAAAAAGTTCAAAACATTTTTATGATAATCTCGTAGGTTGTTCAAAATGAAACGTTTTTCTTACATTGAAGTTTTTATTTCGTGCGATTTTGTGCTTCAAATGTTCATTTTCATTTGTTTTTGGATTTTCGTAAATGATAGTAATTTGTTTTAACAAAAAAAACTCATTAGGATAAATGGTTCGTCGTTTTAAGTAGTACTAACATCCGTGGATAGAATTTGTAAATAGTAAAAAAGTGGTCTCAAAATTTTGGAAATGCAGTAACTTTTTAAATTTGTATCCAAAATGGTTAACTCACGAACTTGACCTTCAATTTAAGACATTTAAAAAATATACTAAATGCCAATCCAATCGGTCAATTCTTTCGAAAGTTAGCGTTCTAACAAACTAAAAATCTAAAGATACACCTAGGCCCAAGCATATTCGTGAAAACCAGTTTTTCGGGTTCAGAGGGTCTTAAATCGTGGACATTTGAAAACAAACAGATGAGAGGAGGGGTTGGGGTCAAATGGAAAATTGTTTTACCACTTCCGATCAGCACTATTTCAAATAAATTTTACAGAAAAACCAGCGGAACAGTTTCGATCACGCGAAACCCTAATTTTGAAGTGGTTTAAGTCGCTTTCTATTTTTCTAAAATTAAACTCAACTTTGTAAAAACTCATGTTTCAAACGTGCCCAAATGGGTTCCAGTTTGCATTGGAAATTCAACTTACGGGACTGGATTTTTTGCACAATGAATTAATCCACAAAAGTTCTCACGTCACGTTACAGCAATAACAGGCTGAGCGTTTGTATATTCATGAAATTCAAGGAATTCTTGGAATTCAAGAAATTCTTGGAATTCATGGAATCCAAGGAATTCGCATATTCCATGGAATTCATGACATTCGCGGTATTCGCAGCATTCAAGGAATTCACGGAATTCGTGTAATTTACGAATAAGTAGGGGTCTTTAATTCGAAACCTTTTGTTTGACCTATTTGGATTCTTGTATGTTAACTTTCTCTATGAGGAAGCAAAGTGCTCACCAAATCAATTAATACATGTTTTATTCCTGCGTCGCACTTTTCGTCCTATTTTGAACCTCATGCATTCTGCCGGTATCTGGTATACCTGAACGGTTTTCGAACCTTAAGTTGAGGGCGAAAATGAGTCATGGTATGCATGACCAAAAATTGTCCAGTATACAGATGGAGAACTGAAACTGCAATATACAGGGTGTTCAAAAAGTCTCGATACACCTAAATATCTCTCCAGGTAAATATTTTTTTAAAAAGGTCAAGGTC
>JAAAKG020148016.1:0-10340 GCA_010014905.2 Druon quercuslanigerum
ACAACTTCACCAAGTTTCATCAAAATCTGAGACATGAACTTTTCGAGGTGGGAACACTTGACGTGTTTTGCCCCATGTGTGTACCTCTTACAAAGTAATATTGCTCTGATTTCCCGATCTTGACATTTTTGTAGCTTGTCTACAGATGTTTCATTGGCGTTGGACATAATCGTCGGAGCAGTTGTCAAAATAGGGTGATATAATTGTATTCTACATAATTATTTGTGTGTATTGAAATACCATTTAAGAAACTATTTTCAGATATTAAATCTTTTTACTGATCTGCTTACTTACATATTCTATGTGTTCAGTCATGCTTAGCTTTCATCAATTACCATTCCTACATATTTGATACATTTTGTTTTTTTCCTATATCGATTTTTAATTCATTAGCTTCTAAGCAAATTTCAACCTTTTTCAGTTCTGATTGCCAAACTGCACGCCATTTTGGGCATTAATACTAGGCGGTTTTATATTTCCCTATTTTAAATATTGTTTTCTATCGGGCTTGCATGTTGTTGGCATATAGTGAGAACGTCTTCGATGACAGGTGGTCGGAAGATGTAACGGAATTTTAGTGTAAGGTGTGAGTGGAGTTCGAGGGTGGAAGCGTAGCAGGTAAATAGGGTTATAAGGTATAACTGTGCGTTAAAAATTAATTTTTAGAGTAATTGTAGGGTATGAATTAAAAGGAGGAGATAGCGCATAGGAAATGGATAAAGGCATTGGAGTTGAGAATGATGAAAAAAGAGAAGGCAGACAGGAGAAATAATATTGTGATAAGAGGATTGCAGCTGAAGAGCGCGGAAGAAAGGAAGGGTGTGAATGCGCTGCAGAGAATGGGGTGGGTTAAAGCAAGGTAAAGAAAGTTGGTCTGGAGGGGAAAAAGGATAACAAAGTGGTTGTTGTGGAATTGGAGATCTGGAAAGAAAAGTTGGGGGTAATGCAAAACAAAAATAGGATAAAGGATAAGAAGGTTTTCATACATCAAGATTTCACAAGGAAGGAAAGAGATGTACAAATAATGCTGCACGACGTGACTACGAGGGAGATGAGTGAAAGGAGGTTGACGGAGGTAGGGTATTGGAAAATAAAACTAGATGAGAAAATATAGGTATGGGACAAAAAGAAGGAGGTGTTGAAAGAAGTGCAGGAGAATTTGTTTCATAGAAAGTAAGGTTTGGGGTTAAAACAGGAGTAAAGAATAAGTACAAGTTTCCAAAAGGGTAAAGGTAGATCCACAGGAGGCAGTCAGAGTGAAGAAGAAAGGAAAAGCTAAGGGGGGAATTATAACCGGGGTTAGGGATGGATTAGAGGCCGAAGTTCATGGAAAGATAGATGGGAAGGGCGTGAAATTGAGGGTGGTAAAGATAGGAGCGTTAACGTGTAAGTTTTTGAGTGTGAACAACAAGATTGGGTTAGAAAAGAGTAAAGAAATGGTCGAAGACATGCTAGGAGAGAGAAAGGAAGGTATGGGGGTACTGGGGGAGGAGCTTGGATTTGAGAATTTTGAAGGAAGGAGGCCTTTTAAAGAAAGGGGAGAGCTTCGTAAGGAAATCGAAGGATAAGATACCTATAAGGACGGGCAGATTCTGAGAGACTGGATAGAGAATAGAGGCTGGGCGGTGGCTAATGGTATAATAACAGGTGACAAAGAGATAGAATATACTGTAACTCTCGAGTTACAAGGGGTTGCCTGTAAGTAGCCAAAATAGTACCTCCTATGTGATCGTTCTGAAAAGCAGCATGCCATAGGAGACACTCTATAGTGCAAACTCCAGCTACTCCCTCTTCGACGACGTTGGGTAACATCGAGAAGGGAGAGTTGGAGTGAGACTATAAAAAGAGCAACCTAACCAAAAAAGAGGATTCTGGTTCCTGTATCTGAAAAGCACAGATCATCGAACAGAACCAGCAAGAGAAGCCCAGAGCATAAAAACCTCTGGAACGTGTCCGACAGTTCAATTCTCAAAAAAACAATAAAATTGCAAGTTATTAGAATTTTATTCCGATAAGTTCTCTCCGCAAAAGCCTAGTTGGATAGCATCCTCTGAAGCTGTTAACAAAAGAGACTTATCTTTAGCGATCTCTGCGTATCAGATCTATACGATCTTAGACTTTATTTGAGTGTCTCCGAGCTTCAGAGCCTCCTTGAATTTCTAAGGGCAAAAGTCCCTATTTTATTACGGCAGTATAATAAACAGTTTATTTTAAGGCAGAAGCCTCAACTTACTTAGTTAATTGTATACTCTTAATTTTACCTCTGCTTTCTCGAGTGACTACGGAAATAAAACCTGTAACTCAGTCACTAAGAAACAGAGGCTAAAATATTTATGAACTGGAGATCACTATCCAAATTGTGTGCAAGAGACTTTGAGGTTTGAAACCCTATATACCCTGTTGAAAACACATTTTGCCTAGCGAAGGCCAGACGAGGAAGAATATTCTTGGAAAAGATAAATAAGACCTGAGTGTTTTTCTAAATTCTGTATTTTCAAACGGCTCGTAGACGCTCGCCCCTTATTTCCACTTTTCCGCTGAGGCGCTGTAGCAATAGCGACCGACCTGAATACCGAGTGGTCTGAGACCCTCGTTGCGTAAGCGTCTGACTTATGTAGCCCTTACGCACCTAGCGATTAAAGCCTAAACTACAGGCCATATAAGAACAAAAGGTTTTAATAATTAGTATTCATACATACACGGTGACATCCCTTTTTCGACCACGTGTTGTGGAAATGCGTTTTCTCCTTGCTTAAGGGATTTACGATCATGGTCCATTGACCTATATATAGAAAATAAACATGTAATGTACCTAAGAAGAACCTTTGCGTCTCGAAGGAAAGTGTCAACGAACCGGAATAAGTATACTACAATTATATTGCGTCTCTTGTCACGTTCGAAATATAATAACGAATAAAAAAACCTAAATAAAAAGTAGGTCCAAAATCAACAATTGTTTAATTTAATGCTATTATGTAGAAGCGAAATCCACGACATGGTTTTTATTCACTGATTGAACCAGGCTCTTAGAATAATTAAGAATAGGGATTAGAACATACATGTAAAATATAAGGGTAGCTTAGATCTATTTGAATAAATGCACTTATGATAAAGAGAATCTTATTCTTGCTCCGGAAAAAGCCCCTTTATTTTATAGAATTCAATCCAAGTAAGTCCGGTCATTATATTAACCCTTTTTAGTTAACAACGTCCAAAAAGTTGGCAGGTATATTACATATGTATGCAAGTAAGTTACTTGTATCGCTAATAGACTATGCAGTCATTGATGTGTAGCGATTATGGTTTTGGATTAGGATGGAGAGCAGCGGGAGAAAAGGTGGAGAAGAAGTGTCGTTAGGTGATACAGTAAGCTGGACGAGGAAGGCGATAGAGAAGTATAAGGAGCAGTTAGGGAAGGTACTCTTTGAAGGGGAATCGGTGGAAGAGATATGGGAGGATTTGGAAGGTAAAGTGAAAGGGTGTGTGCAAAACAAAATATTCAGAAAGAGGAAGAAAGGAATAATTAGGTCGTGGTGAGATATGCAATGTAAAAAGGTGAAAAGGAAAGTGAGGAAGAAATGCAAAATTGGAAAGGGGGAAATGCAAAAAGGGGGAAGTACGCAGAAATGAGAAAGAATCTCCAATTGATGTATAAGAATGAGGAACAGGAAAAGAAGAAAGATCTGGTAGAGGATTTCAGAAGTGTTAAGACAGAGGGGGATGTGTGGAAAATAATAAATAGATTTAGGAAATTTAGAATGGGGTAATCTACAAGATAAAGAGTGAGGAATGGAGGGAGTTTTTTAAAGAATCGTTTCAGGGAGTAGAAGAACGAGGTTGGCAGAGGTGGAGGGGTCGCATATTGAGGAAATAGATACACATATAGGGAAGTTGAAAAGGTGGAAGACAGCAGGACTGGATGGGATAGAGAACAAAGCGTGGCTGTAAGTAAACAAATGGTTAGGGAGAGACTGAAGAAGGTAGTGAAGAAAGTATGGATGTGTGAGGAACTCCCAGGAGAGTGGAGAGGGGTCTTAACAGTACCACTGTATAAGTAAGGAGATGAGGATAGCAGGAAAAGTACAAAGAGTTTACGCTAATGAATACGGTGTAGAAAGGATACGCGATGGTGTTAGCGGAGAGGTTGCGAAACGTTGTCTAGGGGAAAGGAATATTTCCGGACATGCACGTGCGTTGTAACGTGGGTAGCAGAGCTATCGACAACATCTACGTTTTTCTGCTCATGATGCATAGACTATCAGCAAAGAAGGGGCAAAAGAATACGAATTTTTTTTATCTCAAACGCGCGTGTTTCGGTGTAGAGTGAGAGGTTGTGGCGGGCGATGGAGGAGTGGGGAGGGGAGAGATAACTTATCGAGAAGGTAAGGGCGGTATGCGAAGAGACGAAAGATAGAGTGAGAGGAGGGGAGAAAATTTTGAAGGATTTCTGGATGGACAGAGGTTAAGGCTTAAGTTTCCGCTTAACCCAGCACTTTTTGGAATTTGAATAGTGGATACGGAATAAAAGCTAGTAGCCGGACTGACGGTGAGAAGAGTAGGATATGGTCTCTCGCGTATGCAGATGACATAGTGCTGATAGCAAAGAGCGGGGAGGCCTTAAAGCAAATGATAAAGAGGTTGAAAAGATACCTGGATAATAATATGTTAGAGCTGAATGCGGAAAGTTCCAAGGTTATCGTGTTCAGGAAAGAAGGTCGAAGGTATAAGGGAGGTGAATGAAAGTGGAAGGGAAAGACGGTGCAGAAGGTGAAAGGGTTTGTGTAGCTGGGCTTCCGGTTTTAAAGGCATGGAAAAGTGGACAGTAATACAAAAGAGAGAGACAGAGAAGGGCAAATGTAGTGATAAAACAGGTGTGGGGCTGGTAAAGGAGTTATTCACAGATGATTTTGAAAGAAGAATGAAATTTTTCAAATACCTAGCGATGAGTGTCTTATTTGATGAAGTGGAGGTGTGGGGAGGCAAGGAAAGAGAGAAGGTTAACAGGATAAAAGAGAGGTACTTAAAGTGGATACTGGGATTGGCATGGAATAGGCCGAATTACATTGTCAGGAGGTAGACGAGAAGTCGAGCGCGTAAATATGAGGACAAATTTTTAGAAGAGGAGGAAAGTAAATAGGTTTGGGAGTGTTTTTGGAAAAGAGAAAACAGAAAGGAAGGTACCTATATGAGATGATTAAGATGACCGGAATGTATATAGAGAAGGCAGAAGGGGAGGCGAGAATAATGGATTAAGGTTGAACAGAAACTATGTGTAGATTATACCAAGAGAGGGACCAAATGTCACTTTTCACAGTTTGACACTACGCTCAGGGATCATGCCGAATTCTCAGTTTCTTTTATATTTTGTAGTTTGGGCCTCCCAAACAATAATATCCATGTTAAAAGGAAGACGAAAGCATACTTTTCCGTCGATGTGGCATCGTATGTCGCTTTTCATGCAGATGAGAAGAGTTACAGCGACCAAAGAGGACTGTTTGGCACGACGCTCAGCGATTATCCCAACTCTCTGTCCCTTTGATATTTTGTAGCTTAGGACCACCCGAACAATAATGTCTATGTCTAAAGGTCGAAGGAAGCATACTTTTCCGTCGGTGGTGCATCGTATGTCGCTTTTCATGCAGGTGAGAGACGTATAGTTTTTTGTCGGTGTTGAATCGTAGATCGCCTTTTATGTACTTATTCAATCTAACTAAACAGGTCCTATTAACCACATCGTCAAGACTAAAGTATGAGAAGTGTGCCGGGGGTAGTCTATCTACTGTAAAAAAAAATTAATTGGTAGTTTTTGGATCGGGCTAATACAATCTGAATTTGATTAAACATCACCAATTATGTACTTACTTGTTTAAGCTAGTTAATCAGGTCCTATTAATCATGTCGTCAAGACTGTAATATTGAGTGGGTGTCTGCGGGCAGTTTACTTTCCGTAAAAAAATTAATTAGTGGTTTTCGGATCATGGTAACATAAACTGAATTTGAAGTTACATTATCAAGGGCATAATTCCTCATTCAAAGTAATTAATCATGTCTTACCAACTACGTCGTCAAGACTTAAGTATGAGATAGGTGTCCGGGGATAGTTTAACTACTGTAAAATGTTAATCGGTAGTTATCGGATCATATTTACACAAAATAAATGTGATTAAACATCACTACGTACGTACCGACTTATGCAAACTAATTAATCAGGTCCTGTACATTTCCGGTTGTCTGCCAACTGTACGCGAGTCCATCTATGCATGTCTACATTTCAACGTGCACAGATGGGGCACTCCCAACTCAGCACGTCCAAATGTCAACTAAACCTCTAAATGACTGAATAAAATAAAAAATAAAATAAAAATAATATGAACTGACTAAATGTCGACATGCATAGATGTACTACTGTACTTGCAAAACTGGAGGTCATAAACTACAAAATATAAATGTTACAGGGAGTTCGGCATGATCCCTGAGCGTAGTGCCAAACAGTCTTCGTTGGTCCTATTTGAAAGCCTGGCGTTTTTTGGACCCACTGTCTAAGGACTTTATTTGATCAGGATATTATAAACTACATTATATTATAGTTTCAGCCAATTTGACCGGGACCATACTCTTTTAAATCCAACATGCCGCATTAAAAAATTTCAAGATAGCGGCACCAATATGGCGGACAGAAACCCCAAAAACATCAAAAGTACAGATTAAAATGCTTGTAAAAATGAATTATTAATGTTTTTTAAACGTTTTTATGTTCTTTAATTATTTGTTAATACTGTATAATAGCATGTGGATTGTTTTCAGCTGAATATCTTTTTACATGTAAATGTGGCATTTGAGTTAACGATAAATACCAAAATCTTCATAATGTTTCACTAAATTACACATTTGTCTTCGATTTTTGAAGTGCTGCCTAGCACCGTCAGTAACATTAATTATTTTGTGAACTGTTGGACAATTTTTTTTTACTTCTGATATGACCTTTTTCTGCACTAGTTAGACAGAAGCAGTGTCATGAGTCTTATAGTCAGATAAAACAATAAAGTCTTACCAGAAGACTTAATGTCATTTCCAGATTTATAATAACAAGACACTGGAACAACTGTATTATTCAAGAATATTGGTTACATGATCCGAAAATTGTTGTAAATTTGGACAAGAGTCGCACTCATCTAAATAAAAAGAAGCATATTATTAAAATTTTCATGTATTGTGCATACTTAAACACTATGTGTTCCTTTACCACCAGTAAGTATGCACCATTTTGGTCTGAGCTCAGCAAACTTACTCAATCCTATTGGATTTTCTGGATATTGTTCTTTAAATTTTTCATGCAGTATGCATACATCATACATAAGCAAATGTTTTGATTTTCTTTTTTTACAGAATTTTCTTTTATAGCTACAAAATCTTTTTTATTCGACATTACTCGACTGTTTTGTTCTGATCAATAAAATTGTATGACCTTATCGACTCTCTCTGATGGTAAGGTTTTACCAGCTTTTGAAATTGGCATAGTTAAAATACCTTGTTGTTTTTAAAATTTTTTCCCATTCATCGCAATTCGCCTAGAAGTTTTAAATTCTTTAGCAATTTTACGAGCAGACCAACAATCAGGGGCTACTGTAAGAATTGATACTCGTAATGGATCATTCAGAATCACTTTCAGAGTTAGCCTGTAAATTCTCATTTTCATAATACGCATTTCGGCAATTTTTACAAATTTTTCTTGACAATAAAGGTAAATTTAAAAATTTGTCTAGCATTTTTTTCGTCATATTTCTTAGATCGTTCCCTGTATGACCATCTATTTCATAAGGATTCGCGCATCTATTACCTGAAAGTTTTTTTTTCGAAGTATTTTGTTGAAGAGATGACATCTCATAAAAAGTTTACCCTGATATTTTTTATTACAAAAAATGAAGTATTGATTGAACTTCAATAAAGCTAATTTATTTTTTTGTACTTTTTAGTTAAAGATTTTTTAAAGTGCCCAAACTTTACGTAAACAATTTATTGTATGATTTAACCATGACAGTCTCATCCCTGTTAAATACAGAGAGCTTTATAAAAAAGGAAAGCTGAAAGTAGATTTGAATTCAGTGACCTCCATAACCTATACAATAAGTACTAACATGTATTCTTCTAGCAAAAGTTGATTTTCCACCCGCCAAGTTGCCATTTAAAATCAGCAATCTTGAATTATGTGCATCTGACTTTAAATTCGTTATCAGCAATCACAATAACCCCCATATACCCAATTTGGTCCAAATCGGTGGATTTTTCAAAAATCGTCTAACTTATCTGCATATTAACCGCTATATGGTATCAGCTATCTTGAATCATTTAGATTTGACCTCAGATTCGTCATCAGCAACCACAAAAACCCCCATATACAAAATTTGGTCCATATCGGTTGTTTTTTCAGAATACGTCTAACTTATCGACATATTAGCCACCATATTGAATCCAACAGATTGGATTTCAGTAACCTACCATGTGATGTTTTAATTGGTGTATAGGAGCTATAATTTGAGCTGAAAACGGCCCAACATGATTGCTGTTTTTAATTTTTAATGTTGACGTGGAACGAGCATTTAATATATATATATATATATATATATATATATATTCGGTTAGGTTTTGATTCATCTAGAATCAAACCGAAAGGCCTATGACAAAGCCACCAAACGCGTCCTCGGGTTGCGGATAGAGGGTCCCTGTACCAAGCGTTTCTGCTGAACATGGTTACAAAAAATTAATACGCTGTCGCGGACATCTGTCCAGGGGCGGTCCCGAAGGAATTAACCCCCAAGCGGAGGTGTGAAAACCGTGCCGAAATCTAAATGGCACCTGGGTGAGGTGTCCAGAACGCTGACTCTGAGATACCGAGCGACCTCTCAGAGTAAGAAGCCTTATCCTTGTATGCGGGGCTCTACAAGGATGAACGAACAATTTTCCCTAGCTTCTCGTGGAAACAACAATGATAATACCAAACATAATTGTAGTGAGTGCGGTTTAAAACAACCGAACGCGCAGAGCTCCCGACAATGGGTCGGCCAACAATGCCGACCACTCTAGAGCTAGGGGAGCCAATGAAGATGGAATCAATGCGGTGGACTGGCGAAATCTTGGGGCTTTTAGGTGGAAGGAGCGACAAAATAACGACTTGCTAGAATGCTACGAAGCGAGTGTAACCCCTGAACAAGAGAATTACATGGCACGGCTGCATACTCTGTGGTGCGAGAAACACCCAGAGCTATCGCACTTTTCGCGTCAACGTCTGCAAAACCATGCCGAAGTACTCCAAAAAAGGGGCTATGCAAGGGGAGCACCTACTCTATCAGAACCAGAACAAGCCGGCAGCAGAGACAGAGAGGGGACAAGAAGAACCATGGGCAGGCATCCGACAGAGGACGAGCGGTGCTTTATGACCCGTAGAAACATTAACACCCAGGTTTCTCCCAAGCCAAAAGATCTGGCGGAAATGGATGAAGAGCTTCGTGGCCAATTTTTTGAAGAATCCGACCTCTGGACTATGAGATGTTGTTTGTATAATGCAGCGAGAGCTTTGTCTGTTGCGAATCGTAAAAAAAAACCAACGGTTGATTATAAGACCAAAAGACGAATGCATCAACTCGCCATGAAGATAGGCTGGGCTAGACAGTACGCGTGCCGAATTCAGTGTGTGATCGACTATATAATAGCTGGCAGGCATTTTACCGCTAGGGTTCGAAAGTTCGCGCGCGAACTCCGGATCCGTTATGACACAGTTAAAAAGTCAAAGCTGCTAACCATCAGGCAGCATATTGTTGAGACAATACGGATACTATCTGACGCTAAAAGAAGTCTAGAGCGGAGAGAGAGGTGGGTCAGAGAAAACCAAAAGTTTCTCTCAGATCCACCTCGACTCTTCCAAGACCCTCCAGTTACTGACGACCACCCGCTAAAACCTGAGGTGGTCGAAGTATTTTGGAGAGAAGTCTACGAAGTTCAACATAGACTGAAAGAAGACTCAGAGAATATAAATAGCTTCAAAGAGCTGTGTGATGACCTCATAAAAACACGTGAGGAAGAATGCCCAACTATCACTACCGAGGAGGTAAAAAAATTATTGAGAGGTATGAAAAACTATTAGATGGTATCAAGACCATTTCGTGGAAGAAATTTCCTTTAACACATCAGAAGCTGGCCCGTATTTGCGCCTCATGTTTGAAGTTCGAAAAGCCAATTCCGGAGTGGTTGATGGAAGCACTCCTGCCAAAAATGGGCAACTTAGCCGACCCAAAGAATTACAGGCCAATCACTTGTCTGAACACACTGTATAAGATATTTACAGC
>JAAAKG020148017.1:0-10340 GCA_010014905.2 Druon quercuslanigerum
GATCGTGCGGGCGCCCTTTCTTGCGCACGGATCTTGAGCTTGATCGCTCATCTTCCATAGAATTTAATTCTGTAAAATGAAACAAAGACTTCAAGGAATTCAGGGAATATACAATATTCAAGGATTTCAGAAAATTCAAGCAATTCAGAAATTCCTAGGAAGGCACAGAATTAAAGGAATTCCGAATATTCAAGGATTTCGGGGAATTCAGATAGTTTTAGGGCTTTCATATAAATTAAGGAATTCAGTGATTTTTCAGGTAATAGGCAAATTGAGATAATTCAAATAATTAAAGGAGTTCAGGCATCAAAAAATTAAGAAATTTTTGGGAATTTAGAGAATTTCTAATATCCAAAGCATTCAAATACTTCTAGGATTTCAGAGGTTTGAAAGAATTCATGTATTTTGCAATATTCGTGGAATTCTAATTATTTAAGGAATTTTGAATATTAAACATTCTATTATGTATTTTATTACGTTTATTTGAAAGAATTTTTCAACTGCAAAATTCATAAAATGGTCAAATTTGATAAAATTTCACGGATATCGAAGACATTATCAAAAGTATGAAAGGGTTATCAAGGTTTTACGGTTTTTAAAACGATTCTAACGAATTTTTTTATATATTTGGTATTAATTAACGTAATTTCCTAGAAATTTCAAATAACCGACACGTTTGACTCATAATTTTATACTGGTCCTGCTTTTCCTGCCCACTAAATATCAGTACTTTACGAACTCTCGGTTAATACAGTCACGTTGTTTAAATTTTAAAATTTGTAAAAAAATTTAACGCGAAAATAAAAGTACAAGATGGAAATCTGGGAAATTCAACAGCCGCGTTAAATATATGTTAATTTTGAGCAGTTACTATCAAATATTATTATTTCGTACCTGGAGGACAACCGGGTTCTCACATCACTCCCGTTCCCAAGGAGTGAGTCACGCCTACCTCGAAAGAGGTACGTCTGGAAATTTTTCTATGTACCTTTACCGAGTTCCCGGTGGTTCGTAACCCACCTTAAGCTCTAGGTTCCCCCATCGCGCACTTGACTGCAACGCAGTGCGTCAATGATGGGGTGAAAACCAGGCTTTGTCCGATATGTCGGGGCATACTGCTCTCATCAGATCCCTTGATTGTCTTATAAAAATACGTTCGTGACTGATGATTTATACCGGGGCAGCCCCGTGCAAAACTATTCCAAAAAATATAAAATCCAACTAACCAAAAATGCCTTCGACATGTTGGACAATAACCATCTTAAGCCTGTGACAACAATAAACATAATAATAATAATTAAATGTAAGTAATACCGAGATTTTGAGATATTTACAAGAATTTAGGGAAATTAAGCAATTCATTAAAATCAAGAAACTACAGAAATCAAAGGAATTCAAAGACCTCAAGTATATAAGGGATTTTCGAGATTTTTAGGGACTTCAGGGCATTTAGGGAATTCGAGAAATTCAGAAAATTGAAGAAATACAGAAAATTGTACAGCTGCATCATCAAAATCATTTTAATAACATTCACCAAACCAGAGACGAACAATATTTGAAGCCCCAGTAGAGCTAAGGGGTCATTTATAAATTACGTAACGCAAATTTCCGACTTTTCCCTGTTGTTGTTCGCCCTTGTGTAACACTATGATAGACTTTCTTTATTCCATGATGTAACGTAATTAATAGATGGCTCCTACCATTGTATAAATAAAAATACTTTTATTCAAAACTGTATTCATAGTAGAAATAAGAATCTTGCCAATGAATTATCGGTTTTTGGTCTGAAGACATTTAGTATGTTGATTCAACGTTATCTTTGCCGAACCTTTATTTACACAAATTGAACACATTTTAAGATTGCGCAATTCAACATTGAAACAATTTCGATTTTATAATATATGTATGTGTTGCATGTCTCAGTTTAACTTGAACAGGGGAGACCGCCCTGTAGTTAATATTGATCCTATAATTTATCATTATTAATTGAAAATACCAATGTATATTAAATAATTAGGTTTATGCCATTAATATTTAAGGAACGATTCATTTTAATACATTAAAATTATAATTTATTATTTTAAAATTTTAAAAATATACATATATTTCAATATTGAGACAGTTCTGATAGACGTGGTGTAAATAAGTTAAATAAAAAGTTTTACAGATACAAATTAAATACAAAAGAATTTTTATTTCTGCGAAGTGAAATTTAAGCAATCCAAAATTGTAAAAGTTAGGAATTAAATAAATAATTAAAACAGGCTGAGGAATTAAATAATATCAAGTATCGAAAATTTAAAGAGCATACAATTAAAAATTTATTATTTGGAAGCTTAAAAATGAACAAATTGAAAAATTTGGCAAGTCGCAAGGCGACGCGCCATTGAGTCTAACATATGTTAATTTAAAAGAAATTAAAAAGCGTTTATCTTAAATGTTAGCTAAATATTGGAAAAAATGTAATAGTTGAAATGCGAAATATTTCATATTTACACTGATATTTACATTCTGCTCGGTATACTTACTATCAAATTTTAGAAAAATCAGGAAGGTAAAAAGCAGACCATTGATGAGGATCTTCATATTTTCGTTAGATTTGGTGAAAATAACTGAGAAAGTTTCAAGATATTTACTTGTTATATATACTCATCATTATCAGTGACTATTATCCAGATAACTCAAACAATTATAAAAACTTCCAATATGTATAGACTACGTGGAAGAAGTATTAAGATAGCCGTCAAGCCAAAACAAACATTTAGAATCATGAATATCATTTAATTAAGCTTGTACGCTGCCCTTCCACAAATAAAATATAACTCATTTTACTTCTCAAGTAAAAATTAGCATTACAATGATTCTAATTTTTAAGTATTGGATTGATCAACGAATATTATTCGCAAGTGTAATAAAAAGCCATTTAATAAGTTCTTCAAGGTTAAAGAAAATGAATGCCATATTCACCTTCGAAGTCTACTTCGGAAGTAAAATTCGATTATTTAGTTTTTCAACTATACGGGGATCCTTTAAAGCAAGAAAATTTATAGAAGAATTTTATATCATCATTATGGAGCTTGAAGGTAAAGACTGTAAATCAAATATCAAAATAAGTATTAGAAGTAAATTTGAAACTTAAATATAAAAAATTTCCTGTACTCAGTCGCAGGTTTATACGCTATTTTGTGCATATGATAGTTCAAGTGGTTGTGCCCAGGATGGATTTCGCCTTTTGGTAACACTAGAGTTGTTCTCAGTATTTCCGGTGCTTTGTTTGTATCAAGCTTTTGATGGCCATCTCGATGCATCAGGCCAAGTGGGGTCCTTACCCCAGCTTCTCGTATTGTCAGAGATTCCTGTTTCTGACAATTCCTGCTTTAAATGCAGACACGAAAGTTTTGGTAAAGTTAAAGCGTTTTGTTATTGCATTTTTCCTCATCTCCAGAATCAGCATCTCCCCCAAGTCGACCTATTTACGCATGCCAGGTGGCCCATTGCGTGTGCCGCTCTTGCAGCGATCGCAGCATGTAGTGGTTCTTCACAGAACGTGAATCATATTGCCGCTGTGGGCATAGTCCTTATTTTTCCCGTCAAACTCCTAAACGATAGCGTTGCAATGGTCGCAGTCGTTCCTGCATCGTTTTAGCTTTCGCCCGCGTCTAACAGACGTACACTGCATATATGAGCCTTGGTTTAAGGGCAGCAAAGTAGAGCCATGTCAGCATTTTAGACGCTTGAATCCACGTAAACCCAAAGACTCTCCTGCACATCCAAAAAGTAATGATAAATTTCCTGCAGTGGACCTTTAGGTGCTTTGCACAGTTCAGTCTGCTGTCTAGGATTACTCCCAGACATTTAACCGAATTTGAAAACGTCAGTTTTCAACCCAATACAGGAGCGTCAACTTACTGCTTTCGACTCTTTCTAATTTCTCATGAAAATTACTAGTCTAGTATTTTCCGGATTTACCAAAAGCCTTTAACTATCACAACACAACTCTACGATGTGCAGCACCGACCTTTATAAGACCCATCAACATTTCTAGATGAGACCCTCTGACTAGGATTACCAAAGCTTCCAAGTAGCTCTGGGCAAAGTACCGCACTTTATTTTGCTTATGAAGGTGGCCGTCTACTACAACGCACCATAGGAGGGGCGACAGGACAGCCTCTGGTGGACAGCTCTTCGACGCGATTCCCTTAACTAGGCCTTCGCCCCATCTTGCTTCGTGTCTCCTTCGGCGTAGCCTCTTGTCCTTAAAAATTCAGAAAATAAAGTTATAAATTGTTTATAAGACGTTCAAACACCTCAGGAGTGTTTTGTCATATTCTACAAATGTTGACCTAAAAGTTATAAACTCTTTGAAAAACGACTTTTTGTCATACGAAATACGTCTTGTGGCTTGTTTTTATGTTAACGGTTTAAAATTATTGTTGGTCGTAAATATGACATGTCACAAAATCGCTTTTTAAACGTTCTAAGATGTTAAAAATATCTTTTTATTTCCATTAAAGTGATTTGCAAAATATTCTGTTAATTTTAATTTAATGTCTTAAATAAATGCCTGTGTATAGGCATTATTAGAAGTTTTAACCGCATGATACTTACGGCCAAAAAAGTGAAATGCTTGAGTTAAAAATATTCTCTTATTATTATTACTATGTACTTTAAAAAAGAATGGTTTTCTTTTTTAAAATTTTAAATTGATGTTGTATTTAATAAGAGTAATACAATAATAACGAAATATTTTTATCTAACAATGACAATAAATATTAATATAATTGTTTAAACTGTGATAACAGAATTTCAATTTGCTACCACTCGGCGGCAGTGAACTCTCATGATACTTTCAACTTATAGATACAGAGGGTTGGTGAAATTGAGCAAACCAGGGAGAAAAAATCAAATGGTGTGTCCAATCCCTTCGAAAGAACTTTTAAAACATTATAAACACAACGACCCAACCTTGGTTTCCAGAGGTTTTCAATAGAATCTAGAATTAGGTCGTCATATTTAAAATGCAAACCAGAGGAAGGCTTTGTTGAACTTTACCAAAGATATTACGACTATATTCAGTAGGTTTAAGAGTAGCGGCGGACCGTCTGCGGAGTAATCGTCTGCCTGAGTAGGCAATTCTTAGGATGGGTAGTTTCAGATTCTTACTGTCTAAAACCCCTTCTTTTCCCTGCCAACCCATGTTCCCGGAAACCGCTTTCGCATTACTTCACGATCATGGGTTATAAGCTAAAAAACCGTGCCTCGGTGCCACCATGATTGCCCGCTTGCACATTTTCAATTATTTGCAATTAATGTTCCCTTCAGGGGTACGCGTCGTCCTCGGAAGAAGTCTCGTCGTCTCGGGCTGGTCGGCCTTCGACCCTGTAAGGAAGTCACTTGTCACTCTCTTCCTTAACCAACATTGCTAATCGTTTCGCAGCCTCTCTTATTTCTTCTTCTGTCAGAGAATATATTCGATGTACAATGCCAGGGCACGCTTGTTGTTCGCCCATCTATCGCATTCAAAAAATGTGTGCTACACATCATCCTCCCTGCCAGGACAATAGTCACAATGTGGACTAATATTTTTCTTTCTTTGATAGAGATAACGGTTAAAATGACCGTGTCCAATCAAAAACTGAATCCACTCCTTAGTTCGTGGTATTAGCTTGGCGGTCCACTTGCTAATATCACTGCTCTTTATTCTTTCTTCAAAGATTGCCAGGCTGTACTTTCTGACTTGCTTTCATATTGCACACATGTTCTCCTCATCCATTCTTTAGTATAGGATTTTTCTTTCGCGGGCCAGTAGATCAATGGGGATGATCCCGGCTACCGTGAGCACCGCTATTTCGGAGACTGTTCTATACGAGCATGCTACTCGCAAGGCTTCTCTTATTTGGACCGTCGTTAGCTTCTTCCTATATTTCTCCACCTGTAGATCAATTGCCCAGATATCTGCACCATATAATATGATAGAGTGAATGACACTTATAAGTACTCTGCGTTTACTGCTCCTAGGTCCAGTTATGTTTGGCCTGAGACTCGAGAGCATTTCCACCATAGAAGCTGCTTTTTGTATATGTGTCCAAAACTTCAGTTTTGCATCCACAAGCACTCCCAGGTACTTCAGCCATCTCACAGAAATGATTTCCTGTCCATCAAACTCCACTTAAAATGGTACGATAAACTTTCTCTGCCTTTTAAGGACTACCATCTCTGTATTACTTGCAGCTAATTCTAGACCATGGTCAGTCAACCACTCACCAGTTTGCCTCAGGATCTGTTGTACTTTTCTTCTGGCTTCCTCTTCGTCTCTTGCAATCATAACTGCAGCTAGATCATCAGCGATGCCCACAAGCTTGATATTCATGGGCAAAAACAGAGTTGAGACCTCGTCATACACCACGTTACAAAGATCTGGTCCAAGGGCCGATCCTTGTGCCACACCCTCAGTGACCTTCTTACTTTTAGGACCTACTGTTGTATCATAGATCAACTGTCTGTTCCTCAAGTAGTCGTCGATGATTTTTTAATTAATATTGCGGGATCGCAAATCGCTCACTCAAGGCTTATCAATATATCTGTCCTCCTCACAGAATTGAAAGCATTTTTAACATCCAGTGTAACTAATACGCAAACACTCTTTGCCTTATAGCTTCCAGGCCATGCTTTGTTTGTAGCGTCGAGAACTTCTTTGATGGCTCCTACAGTGGATCTTCTTTTGCGTAAGCCTTGTTGTCCCTCGGGTAGACCTCCAGCTGCTTCTATTGCTATTCGCAATCGAGCTCGTATGAGCTTCTCCAAAACTTTCCCTACTGTTTAAAGCATACAAAGTAGACGATAAGAGGAGAGGGTTATAGGTGGCCCCTTCCCCTTATCAAGCAGCACCAGTCGCTGGATCTTCCACTTCGCACTTAATATCCTAGCTCTTAGCATGCATTGAACATATTCAGGAGAAGATACGGATATTCTTTCGCTATGAGCTTAATTATTTCGTTCGGGATTCCATACGGGCCAGTCGCCTTTTAATTGCTCAGTAGCTACTGCTTCCGTCAATTCTTCCACAGTAAAAGCTAGTACCTCTTCACTTACCGGTCCTATTTATAAAAATTTGGTAGCCTTTACTCTATATATCTGAATCTATTTCCCGACACAGGGCCTTCCAACAGTTATTCTTACTCTTCTTGACTTCTTACTTCTTCTTGGCAGCTAACTTCAGCTGCCTCGACGACATTTTAATGTAAAAACTCACATGTTTATGGTCGCTAGCCGTATAATCTTCCATCACCTGCCAATCTACAATGTTGGGTGCTATTCCAGGTGTAGCGAGGGTAGAGCCTCTACAGCCGATTCGTCTAAATGTTGGGGTCGTCTCTGAGTTTATGACGGTTAAATCCATTCTTGCAGCCATCTCAACGACTTCGCTGCCACGCGTATCGGATTATTTTATCCCCTATCCCTGAGATTTAGCATTTAAATTCCCAGCAATGACAAGTTCCCCATCGAAGACACGAGTGAGGTCCTCAATTTGTGCAAGCTTCTTCCGAAAAGTCGCAATATCGTCAAAAGGAGAGAGGTAGCAGGTGAAAAAAGCCAGACTGCCACTCCTAACCCAGACATAGACATTTCCCTTTCCATTGTTTGTTATTAAGATATTGTCGGCATTTATTACCCAGATTGCTGCCGTTCCCTTGAATGACTACTGCCATCGCTTTTTCGTTTTCCAAGGCTTTGTAGCTTACTGGTATGCTGTGCACTTGTAGGTTCCCGAGGCATAATCTTCACCGCTCCCATCTTACTTCTTCGCGCAAAGGAAACACCGCAGTTCGCTCATGCAAGCTGCCGCTTTGTGGCCTTCCGTTCTGCACTTCCAGCGCAGATCGCGTCTATCAACATCTTTGCATTCAGAAGCGACGTGGCCATAGCCATGGCAGTGGAAACACTTGGTGACCTCTATTTTTAATCGCACTCGGAAGTTCACCCAGCCTATCCTAATGTAAGCCTTCTCTTCAATCTTGGCGGCTGCCAGTGCATTCAGCTCAACGAAGGCCATGCTATTTCCCCTGTAACTGTTTTTCGAGAGAGTTATCTTAATCTCGCCACTTTTATCAACACCGAGGAAATATTGGACGGCTTCATTGATCACTTGAACTTCCGTAGCTGCATCGAGATCACGAATCTCAATTTGGGCTTAAGGGACGAGTTGTCGAACATTTCCTTGTTCACTTCTGGATGTTTGTACCGCAGCTTTAAATTTAGTTTTATTTTTGGCTGTTGCACCAAGCTCTACGAGCACATCGCCCTGCTTGGTCTCTCTGATCGCCATAATTTTAACATCCATTTATTCCGGGTTAAATTTTCTCCTAATATCTCTAAGTACATTAGTGTAGACATTTCCTTCTGCTGGCCTTATAAGAACAGGGCTGGTAAAAACTTTACCATAAGAGCAGGTTAGTTTCTCCGGATTTTTTTCCGCCATTTTTAACTTTTTAAAAAAAGGTTGTGCACATATCTCCATATTTATGTTCTTAGTGTCTGTGCACTTTTATGTTTTTTTTTAAATTTAAATATAGTGTAAAATCGGAGAATCTGAATTGCTTTTATGGTAAGTATTACAAGAGCTTAAGGCTTTATTGGCTAAGGAACACATCCTGATCATGAAACTCGCGCTTATCGCCAAATTTGCATATGCCTTTCTTTCATATCTAACGTTGCCTGGCAGTAAAATTGGATTTTTCGTTTTTTACCAGTATTTTTCTCGCCTAAAACGAAAATAAATTTCAAGACTAATAGTTTTATTTATTAACAATTTCTTTGCATTTAAAATATTTAAATAGACCAGTGGAGTGAGAAGCAGTTACGAGGACAAATCAAAAGAAAAGGAGTTCGGTCATTAACACCACAAAGGAAGTCGCAATGAGGGCGTTAAACGTAAAGGAAAGAAGGATCGTGACCTTGAAAAAGAAACTGGATGGAGAGATGGTCATGAAGAGAATTCTATGGTAGAGGATTACAGCTCGGAACGCCGGACTACATTTGATTTTCTGTTTTGCTTATGGTCTTCCATAAGCAAAACGGAAAATCATTACTCACTTTCAGACATTGACACTGAATTCGGACATCGATTTCTCTAAACTATGTAGGATTTTGAAAGAATTAAACGAAACTTAAAATCATACAAATATTAATTCTTTGTAATGACATTGCTCTAAAGAATTTTGTTTTCATTTTTTATATTGGGTAATGTTCGCAAATGTCTTATTTTAATTCTAATATCCATACTACACTCTATTGATCTTCTTTAGTAGAAAACAGAATTTGTGTGTTACAAAACTGACCAGCGCGTTCTTGACTCCTCTCCCGTTAAGAAGAGATCTTAAGATACAGAAAGTATGTAAGTAAAATTGATTAAATTTGTTCGTTGTTTGAGGGACGAATAGATTATTTTTTGTACTGTTAGAGGAAGTTATCCTTTATACTGATTCCCTAAATAGACATGATTGATGAATACTAATGTTTTAAATAATTCTATATTATAGTAAGATGCTGTCTCTTATTTGTTGTAGATAACATCATGTTGACCAAGAAACGGAAGGTTTATTCCACGGGATGTGAAGTTGGCTTCACTCTTGAAATTCTGCCTCTTCATCCTTTAACTACGACAGTGGAATTTAATGAATTTAAAGAATTGATCAGTACGCAGCCTTTGGCGTTAGAACGGTTCATGAGTACATTTTCATAAAAGAAATTTATTTTTAAAATCATTAAATAATAATCTTCATTGGATATTTGTTAGAGATTTAAAATGGAAAAACAAAGAGCTAGAATTTTATCAAGATTGTGTAGTTGTCAAACGCTGATTTTCAAAATGTTATTTTGTTTGTCTTTAATTTCTTCTTTCCTATTTCGGAGAATTAAAAGCTGCACAGGACGTAATCTAAGAAATGTTTGACAATATTATTTAAGAGTGCCACCGACTTTGAAAACTTGTTAAAGCAATAATAAGTCAGGAATATTAATTCATATTCTAAAGTAATAGAACTTGATTCTTTCTGGCCCAGAATTGTCATGACCCTCAATTTAATTTAATTCTAAAATAATTCTCATGGCATTTTTTACCTCTGACGTCGAAATGTTTCTTACTTTTTTAATGAATAAAACATCTACTATATTGTATATTTTTTAATGTAATTACTTTAGGACATTTAGAAAAATCTGTTCGCGCTAAGTGTTGAGTGCTTCTTGGCGCTTATCATACGAAGGTTAGGGATGTTCGATCTCGATTCGATTCTGCCAAGATCGATCCAAAGGGTCCGATTAATCGATTTTTTGAATCGATT
>JAAAKG020148018.1:0-10340 GCA_010014905.2 Druon quercuslanigerum
TAGAGTTTCTAGCAAACTCAACATTTACTTTTTTAGTTATTCATTTTCAATATTTATAGATTTATTTGCTTAGGAACTAAATACAATGTTCTCTAAATTTTAGGAGATGTGTAATACTTTTCTATGTAATCTTAAAAATGAATTGAAGATGCCCTCGCTTTTTGTTTACATTATGCTTCTAATATATGCCTATTTCAAGGACAATGTATGAAAACTTACTTGTATTTTAACGGGCTAAAAATAGTGCGGTGCAACCGGGCTCCGAAGTTATCGTCATTGCTATTTGAATGATCCTATTTTGTTAACGAATAATTCAATTAGTGTAAAACTTTTCAGAAAACTTAATTATATCCTACTAAGCATTTCTTTTGCTGAAAGCTTGGGCTTACTCAAAATTCCGTCGATAAACGAAGCGTTTGAAAATTGTCTAACGTTATTTTGATACTGAATGCCAAAAAAAGTTATAACTTTCTTATTTAACAAAATCAATCACTTTTAAATTGCACATTATCTTAAGAACAGTTTAAAGGACAGGCCATTGAATTTTTATCTTCAAATATAAAGAACTTTGTCTTTCGGAGCGAGTTGAAGTGAAAATATATAGTAAATTTTGTGGTCTGAAAAGTTACGTTTTTTTTATTTTTTACAGAAACAGTAAAATATACAACTTTTTTATCTAGAGAAAAAAGATGCATAATGAAATTATCTACAAAGTGATGTGTTAAAAAGTTAAATTTTCGAAAACTGATTTTCAAGTCATCAAGGGTCAACTCGAACGGCCTGAAGCGGTTAGTCAAATTTTATGCGTGGTTATAGAATCCGGAGTCTCAATTATTGTCCTACCCACTTTTTAGTGAGGTGAATGTTAGGGTGGCCCAAAAAATGATATTTGAGAAATTTCAGCAGGTAAGTTACTTAAATCGTCCTCTTAGGCAAATAAATTTATCCATGTTTTTTTATTTACAAGTTAAATATTTTGAGCCGTTGCTCAATTCATTTTTATGTCTTATGGAGTTAGCATGTAAAATGTTTCCAATTTTTACTTCTTCGATTTTGTCAGGAAATTATAAGTCAATATATTTAAACTTTTATATGCTTGATCACTTATCAGTGAATATTGCATTTATCGCATTTTGATATCACAGAAATGTTATGCACAAGTTTTAGGCATATCAAAAATCGCAGAAAATGGCTATATTTGGAGGCTCATTGTGAGCCTCGGATGTACGTGTGCAACTTGATATTTTAAAGAGACATTTGTGATACTATTAAGAAAAGAATTCTATAAAAAAAAGTGAATAAACGTTTAATTTATTTGAGAAAAGAGTAAGAAAAGCTTAGGAAAAATAACACACTTAAGTTGGACACTGGTTGAAGGGACTGCAGGTAGGCTGCAAAAAAAGTTGGCCTTCGGTCGAGCCTTTCTTTGTGCACCGTATTTGATGAGTCCCAAACTGCGGTCAATGACAATGAGTAGAATGTCATTTTTTGGCCCACCCTAATGTTCACCTCACTAAAAATTTTGTATGACAATAACTGTTTTGCAAGCCTAGCACTACCCAGCAAAACTTTCAGATTTTCGAATTTCCCAATTAAAAATTTGTTGTAATAAAAAAATTATTCTAATGACAAAAAGAAACTAGTATTCCATTAAAAATATACACCTGACTAAAAAGTGCGTAGTCCTGAGTTACACGTGTAGGGGACATTAATCGTTTTGCACGCCTAGCAAAACTCATCACATCTTTCGGATATACGAAATTCACATTTTGTACATTTTTGTTGGTAATCTCACACAAAATATACTTTTGTGAATTTTGGTTCAAATTTTGACTTTTTTGAAAAATGCCTTAAGGCAAAATTTAGCACAACCCTAGCACAATTTTTTCTTCGAAAGAATAAAATGGCCTTTCTGTCCCGGAAAAGTTTTTTCTAAATTTTGGCCTAGCACAGGCCTAGCACAATTCAGCACAACTGTTGTTTTTTTGTAAAAACAAAATAGCGTTTCTGACCCAGAAAAAGTTTTTTTTTTTTAATTCTGACAAAAATTTAGACTTTTTCCAAGAATCGTTTAGGCTACAATTAGGAACAAGTCTGGCACAATTTAGCACAAATTTTTTCTGTAAAAAAAATGGCGTTGCTAACTTCTTGGACATGGCGCTCACTGGTGTGATAAAAAATATTGCGTGACTTGTCCTTCGTCTCGGGAATGGTATTCACTTGGACAGTTTTTGATTGGATTCCCCATCGGGATTTCAGATTAGAACTCTTTGCAATCTATTTGCACTTATTATGATTGGTGTGATACTAAATAGTCTGTGACACTCGGCCACAAAGTAGCGCTTTGCCTCGTTTGAATTTCAGTACGAGTTGGACGACAAAAAAGTGCTACTTAGGGTCCTTGTATCACAAATAACTATTTTTTAAATCTACACAATGTTAAGCTTCTATTACTACTATTTTTTTACTTTACTAGTCAATAATCGTTAAATGTATGGTAGACCACCCTACAATAAATAATGATACCACAGTAAATATCAATATTTTAAAATACAAATTTTAGTAACATAATTAATTAAGTTTAATTATTAGTGTTTTACTATGTATGTTAATAATTAAAAATTATAAATACTTAGTTCATGTATATTTTTGCTTTTAATTCGCAATTATCTATTGTAGGGTAGTCTCTCGTAACCATTTTTTCAGAATTTAAGGTAACGTAAAAGGCATACATACTTCTCGTAAATAATTTAGGAAATATTCGGAAATTTATAAATAACATTGATGTGATAATATTATGTATAGTTTTTAATAATAGGTTTAATTTACAATAATTAGGATCAAAAAAAAGTGAACTAATGAATCCAATTGTATAAGCAAATTGTGTTATTTATGGATAAAATACTTTTTAAAGTGCTAGTGTCTATAAAAACTAGAACACAATATGTTAAGATGCCAAGATTACGAAAAAATTTGATGAAAGCAAAGAGACAAGAAAGAAAAGATTAAGGTCAGAACATGACGTTTAGACGCAAAAAAATAAAAATTATATAATAAATTAATAATAATTCTGAATATTTAAAAAAATGTATATGTGTTATCTCGCAGCCTAACATGATTACTCTCTAGATCTGAATCAGTAAAATGTGACTGATTGACAGTGAGATTTTACTTATCGAAATAGCTGGAAATCGGTCACTGGCAATAAGCAAAAAGCTACTTATTCATTCAGGGAAACAAACACTTTTGTCAGTTAGCAGCACTGCAGCACATGAATTTTGCAATGATTCATATTGAGAGAGTACACTTTCTTAACGGTTTTGTAAAATTGTTAATTAATTTACTGTAAATATCAACCATACTCGACCATGACAATTATTTGCAGTGCTACTCAAATTCACTCTTTGACAAGTGTTTATAAAGTCAAATTGCAGCACTAGATCAGGTGATTCGTAGTTTTATCAACACATGCAATTCAAATTTACCAATTATAGTTTGTAGCCAGTACTTTGACGCATATTTTATTTTTGAATGATTACTTATGCCACATAGACCAAACCATGACGCAAAAATATGGAGTATACACTTAACAAAGATAAAAAAGGGATTGAATAAACTTCAAAAATTATTCTTCGTATTTTCGTTAGGAAAATTCATATTAAGAATATCAAAAATAATAACATTCCTTAGCTTCTTTTAGTAAAAAATATATATTTAATTTTGGAAAATGTAACAGGACAGGTCAGACCATGAAGTTTCGTCTGTTTAAACTAGTTTTAAGGAAAATATATAATTTTCAGAATAACAGTCGTTGTTTATGAACAAGATCATTACTTTATAGTAGGTATAAATTAAATTCATGTTTATTAAATTAATTAAAATCATTTTTTTAATATGGCAAAGGTAACTAAATAAATTCAGTGATTACCATAATTGCTGTAACAGCTGGTGAAAACGTATAATGGATAAATGAATATATCTACAAAAATTTAAAAATAAATACATGCTTCGCTTATTTAATAAAAATACTTTTATTTAAATTTTTCGAAACTAACTTAACTAATTTTTATTTAAGTTCGTATTCACCAAAATGTTCAGACTTGTATCTTTAAAGCACTTAACAAATTTGTATTTATTAAAATTAACACTTTGAACAGCTTACGTACGCAAAAAACTTGTTATAAATACTGAGGTGGCTTGAAAGTATCATATTGAAGCAGTCATTAAAGTATTATTTCCAAATGTTGATATACGATCTGTTCAGATCCTTATTCAAGTTAAAATAATATTTTATGTATTGCAATCATTTGGCTTACGCGTGCTTCGTGCTTGTCTTTCGGACTCAAAGTAGCCGTTTCTATACAATTTATCTAATCTGCAAGTTTAAATTACCTAAATATTGTTCGCAATTCAGTCATGATTTACACGTTTGATCAGCGTTTTTTAATTCTTAAAGTAGCCGTTTGCACTTCTCCCAGAGAAAAAGCGAATGCGCATTCACACAGTAGAATAATGAGCAGATTATATTCCTTGAAGTATTATTCTCAGTCGTCCGTGTACAATTATATTGATTTGAATCCATTAATAAATGAAAATACTTTCCCGATTTCAAGTTATGTTTTTACTATACTGTATACAACTCTCTATTTCGACAAAGAATGGTTTTCGAAATCTCGGAAATGACTCTATTTGAAGACTTTAGTAATAGTGAGCTTATGGTGTATAATTTATTATTATCCTATCCCAAGAAAAATAAATTGTGCCATTGACGATCTTATATTTTTAAAATTTAGGATAGCAATCTATAGACATTAAGTCGTACAATTTAGACTTTGGTTCGTATCACAGGGGAGCTATAGACATTTTTTCATATCTTATGTAATCAATATTAAAGCGGGCACGAATTATCGTCGTCCGATCATCGACATGCAAAGTTAGCCTCATACTATTATTTGATTAATTAATTACTCTATTTTTTAATAACTCTCTCTAAATCCGCTTCCTTAAGGTCACCTTTCACTTCTTCAAAGTTATAAATTAGAAGAATTTTATGATGTGATCTTCATTAAAATTTTAGCAGAAATTTAAGGAAATAGAGAGCGCTATTTCTTGAGAAGATTACTTTCCCCAGAAAAAAGGTTGATTATATTTTCGCTTTGGACACACTTGGTCCAATCGTCTTCACTTTCACTGAATACACACAAAACTGACTTCTGAAATTTCTACATTAATATGGCAATGATTTTCAAAAGGAAGAAAGGTCGAGAGAAGAAAAATGTTGCTTTTGGAATTTCATAGAAGAATATCATAAAAACTTTTTGAATTTTCTTGAAAAATCGAAAATTCAACTTTTTACGGCATAAAAAATAATGGGAAATCCAAAAATTACATTTTTCGGGCAAACTATGCAAAATACGGTAAAAGCTGAGTAAACAAAAATTGTGCTTTGTAAAAAGATCTATAAATTTGTTAAAAAAAACTTTTGGATTGAATTCTTTGTTTTCGCTTTATTCGTGAAAAACATAATTAAAAGTAACAAAAAAATCTGCCCGCCGCGTGGGCACATTTTCATCACAATTTTTGTCTCTTCATTTCTTTTTCGTCCTGTGTGTGGGGTTTTAATAAACTTAATTTTTTTTATGTTTCAAAGCTTGTTTTTTTACGATTAAAACCAAAAACAGAACTATCAACAAATTATTAAATGCAAATTAATTCATTGTTACATTGTCATCAGAGAAGGTATTAGATTTGTGTAAAATTTGACCCACCCAGTTTTTGTCAAATATCTACGTTTTGAGACCCCCGAATCCGAAAACAGGTTTTTACGCGAGGCACGTTTTGTAAATTATTAGGAGATAATGGAATGGAGCACCACAAGAGCGATATAGAACACGATGCGTAGAAAATTCAATGGACAAACTCTGGGCCACTGTGTTTAGGAATATAATTTAGATTTTAGAAGTTAAAAAACAGTCAGGCTGCTGTGTACACCGTATTTGTAAGTTTTAAATCGTGAAAAAATTGGAAATAAGCAAACTTCGTTTTTGAAAAAAGGGCGGAAGTTGCAATAAACTCTTTAATAACAAAAGTTTTTTTAAAGAATGTGCATTTTTTTAAACGAGACAATGAAACTATGTGTGTTTTAATTTCAATGCATGTTATGAATTGCAGTAATATACATTTATGGAAATGATATACAATTTGAGGGACAAACTTGAGAGAGAAGCACGAGATCCGCGATGAGAATGTATTTGTTAAAGCTGAAGGAGCTTTAGCAAAAGAGAATTCACAATCACCAAATTACTGTTGTGGATGCTTGGACCAATAGTTTTAAAAAGTCTGTGCACATGTTTGAGAAATAGACAAAGACTGAGCTCGTAGCTCGAGGTAAACTTATTGTCGAGCGCGAAGCGCAAGAACCAAAAATCGCTCGCCCTAGGCGCGGTCATACTTGCGAGCCGCGGGTATAACGTGCGAGGAGAAACTATATGATAGTAAACAATTTATTCGTATGAATTATTAGGGATCTCAATTTTTAAATATCGTCAAATTGGAAATTGTAGCTCAATCTTCCACCGTTTCAATTTATGGTACATAAAATCAGGTCAGTCATCAATAAAAAGTTTCCATATTATTCTAGATCTGTCTTTAGATTTTTGAAAAAATTACATTATTTCTAATTAAACTAAAATTCAATTATTAAAATTTTACTCTTCACATACCTCACAAAAATAACAAAAAATTTAAGGCTATTATACTTCATGTAATTAAGTAAATTATATAAGTATAATATTAATTTTGAAATTTTAAAAATACTGAGTTTTGCCTTTTTTATTCTTCAAAATTTCCAACCTTTTCTCTTGTTATGTACCTTTGTATCAGTTGAAAGCGGAGCGTTTATAAACAGGAGATTTTCTGAGGTCATCTGAAAAAAATAATTCCTTGTGTAAAGAAATATTTGGAATACAAAAAAACAAAGCTCAAAGCTGAATTTTTTAAAAATCCAGGAATGGGAGAACCTTTCTTATTTCATATGTAACATTTTATACATTAAAAAAACGAAAAAAGATTGATTAAAAATGTGTATGGCTGTGATTCACAAATTTTCTCTTCCTTATTATTTATGATTTTCAAAACTTTGTACCCTTGTTACATCCTAAAATATTAATGAAATTGTTGATATGAAACCGAATTTGAGTCATAAGTTCCTTTTTAAACATTCAAAGTAAGAATTGAAGAATGCTTACCAAATCCAGGAAGAATCAGGTGTAATTTCTTTCGAGAAGCATGGTAATTGCATTACTATACTAAAAAGAATTATCGAGCTATATTAAAAAGTAGACTTGAAATGCTAAATCCTCACCTGCTCTTTTGCTCCGTTTCATTTTATTCCCATTTCTCGTTCGTCCCTATGGAATCGTGAGCACGTTTTCCAATTTTCGCGTCGCGGCGAAATGGAATCTACGTTTCGGTGGAAACTAAGTCAGAATATCTGCACACAGGATTGGTACTACAATGCAAAATGTTCACTACACCAAGGTATTACACCTAGAAATACTGATATCTTGCCTTTTCCTCTTCAAAAAAGCTGAACTAAATTCAGGACCCGCCTAGCTTGTATAACCAGTTATCTCTCTTTTGCGTGAAATTTAGTGATAAGAAAGTCATTCTAACTTCACGAATCTTTTAATCACAAAGACTCGATTAAATATGTATTTTATTTAATGCAAAAACAGACATCAGTAAAAAAATATATTCACAAATTTATAAATTTGATAAGACTCGGGTTTGTACGTAGTCTTCACAAATAATAAGCGAAAAATTTAATAACGAAAAATGATAAAAAAAAAGTGAATGAGTTATAAAAAAACTAAAAAAACTTAGAAAAAATATCTGTTTTAGGATTCTTCACAAGCATATAAATAAAATTATATTTTAAAAAATTCTCATACATAAAAAAAGTTATATTTACATACAATAAAAAAAAGTTGTAAATCATGAAGGTCAGAAACTTAAAAATGTTGAAGATGCCATTACAAAAGCGAATTAAATGCAGAATAAAGATTTCAAATAATTAGTTATGCTAAAATAAATAAATAACTTACAAGTCAAATATTTTACGAATTAAAAAAATGTATCCACGCTGGGGACGTCCATGAAGAAGCTCTAAAAGGGAAAGAAAGAGCAAACGTTCTCGGTGTATATCCGCGTCTTTTTTCAAATTAAAAAAATTTTGAAATATATATTTTTTCAAATTTTAAACTTACTTCTTGTTGAAAAAATCTTGTTTGCCCTATTTAAATTTTTGTTTCGTATTTTTAATTTTTGTTGTCCGTATAAATTTTTTAGTAGAATATTTATTACGAAATTTTATTACCCTTTTAGCTGACTTAGATTTTCGACCAACGTCCTTCCTTTGCACACAAACTAATCTCAATGAATGAATGAAATAAATTTCATGTCACAGGGTCATTGAATAACTTTAAAAAAAGAGAATATGCCCTTTAAAACTTTATAGACTGGCGCGGAAGAATATAATAAAAATTTCAATGTTTATTCCAATTGCAGTACCATTCCACTTATAACGAGAGGCTGGGACTGGGATTCGCGTTATGTGAGTTCCTCCACCACATGAAAAATCCTTCTCCTCTTGGGTTTACCCTCATATCTGATTGGTTTAGAAAATCAAATCTGTTCAAAAAAGGTAATGTCAAAATTTGACAGTCGAGGAAACATGTAGCAGAAAACATTAGGAGGTTATTACGATTATTTTACATAATAATCCTAAAATCTGCATGGCTTATTACAAGTTTTATTCATAAGAAAATAAAAAAAACTGTGTACTCTGGACTGGAAAGGCATGTAAGTGTTTCCATATAAAACAATTTGGGTTGATTTTTTACATTCACATCCAGAGAAGGTATTAGATTTGCGTAAAATTTGACATCCCCATTTTTTGTCAAATGTCCAGGTTTCGAGACCCCCTGAACCCGAAAAACAGGTTTTTAAGAATGTGTCTGTCTGTATGACTGTATGTATGTCTGTATGTCTGGATGTCTAGCTGTGAGCACGATAACTTTAGAAAAAATCAACAGATTGGATTGGCGTTTGGTATACTCTTTAAGTGTCTTAAATTGAAGGTCAAGTTCGTTAGCCAGCCATTTGGGATAACAATTCAAAAAGTGAGCACATTTAAAAAATTTTTGAAACCATTTTTTTCAAGATTTGAAAATTCTATGTACAGTTATTAGTTGTACTTGAAAAGACAAACAATTTATTCTTATGACATTTTTCAATAAAATGAAAATTTCCAGAGTTGAAGCATATTCAAAATTCAAAAAAAGGAACGAAAATTAACATTATCAGCCAAACAACGAACTATACAAAAAAAAAGTCAAGACAAGAACAATGTTTTTTTGCACACCCTACAAGATTGTCACAAGGTCTTTTTGAATTTGTTTGAAAAATCGAAAATTCACATTTTCTTTGCACAAAAACTAATGAAAATTTTAAAATTCCATTTTACAGACAAACTATGCAAGATACGAAAAAGGATGTGAAAAAAAATTGTACACTCAAAAAAGGTCTATAAATTTTCTGTAAGCCACTTTTTGATAGGATGTGCAGTTTTTATTTTATTTTTAAAAAATAACATTAACAGTGAAAAAATCTGCCCGATGAATGGGCACATTATCATAAAAACTTTGCTTATTTAATTTCTTTTTAATCTCGTATGCGGGTTTTCAAAATATTTCATTTTTTATGTTCTCAATACTACTTCTGATAATTAAAAATATTAAATAACTATCAAAAAAACATTATTCATGGCAAATTAAATAATTTGTTACATTCTCACCTAGAGAAGGTATTAGATTTGTGTCAAATTTGACCCGAAAAACAGGTTTTTACGATTGTGTCTGTCTGTATTTCTGTAGGTGTGTCTAATGTATGTATGGCTGTGAGCAAGATAACTTTCGAAAAAATCAACAGATTGGATTAGCCTTTAGTATACTTTTTTAGTGTCTCAAATTCAAGGTCAACTTCGTTAGCCAGTTATTTTGGATAAAAATCCAAAAAGTGAGCACATTTTTAAAATTTTTGAGACCACTTTTTACAAGATTTAAAAATTCTATGTACAGTTATTAGTAGCACTCGAAAAGACTAATTATTATTATTACACCATTAAGCCGTTTCCCTTTCGGGGTAGGCGTGACTCACTCGGTAGGAAGGAGAGTAGTGTGAGAAAGGGGTTATAAAATTTTGAGATTGATCTGGAATTCTCGTGTTATTTGTTTAAATAACACGTTCACTCCGCAACACTGCTCCGACCCAGGTTGCTG
>JAAAKG020148019.1:0-10340 GCA_010014905.2 Druon quercuslanigerum
TATCAAGTTAGCAAAGCACCCGAAAAAACAAATAAAACAAAGAACGACAAATTAAATTCTTTCACAACTAATTAACGTCTAATTAACGGCAAATTATCCACCTAATTAAATTTTGGTATGCGATGGGTGCTTAGCTAACTTGATACTCATCCAGTAGGCACAGTGGGATACTCACACTATTTAGTAAACGGTTAACAACCGATCGGCGGATTAACACAGCCGCCAGCTGGCTTACACAGCTTGCAAAACCTAGGAACGGATGAATTGATCTTCACGCGGATAAAAATAATGCAAGTAAAGTAACTGGGGCTCATTTAAAATTAATGTCTCTCACATTTCACTGTTTCCTTTTATTAATTCATAATTATTTTTCTTGCTCTGTTTAAAGTTAAAAAGAAGCGATTGGCGAATTTAAAATTGAAATTTGAAATTTCAGATAAAAGTGACGTAATTGCCTCCCTGATGGACAAAAGATCCTCGGAATGTTTTTTTGCAATTTTGTAAATTTAGAACGTAGAAGAAAAGAACATTACAATAGCAATCATTTCTATCTTCTAGAAGCATTACGTTTGAAGCTTCATTATTTTATAAAATACTTATTAAAAATGCTACGTGTTTGGTTAGTTAAGACATTTTTTGCTTATTTCAGTCTATTCGCTGTTTGCTTTCTCATAGAAGAAACTTCGCTATACGCTTTTATAATTATTTACATTACTTATTGTGTTCTTTGTTGTTGTTGTACCTTTTTTTGGTTGTTTGAAACCAGTTTTTTTATAATTCGCCAGAAGATTAGGTCAATTACATGTTGACTTCAAGATGTTATTAAATGAAATACGGTGTTTAAAATCTCTTGCGACGAATTTGTAGTAGGCACGAAATTAGTTGTATGGTGTAGTTTGAAGTTTGTACTTTAGTGCTGTTGTCCTGAAGAAGCGTTAAAGAGTATTTTAGGTGAAATGAATTGCCTTTGGATGCTTTTTTAGATCCATGAACTAATACTTTATAGGATCTTAGCAGGCTACTTCCTGATATTTTATAAAATTTCTCACAGCGCAATAAGATGAATAAATGCATGTTAGAAGTTTGTCCATTTTGTCTTCTGGATATCGGTTGTAGAGTCTGCCTGTAGGTTACGTTTAAGTGGGCCAGCAATGCCGATGATACAGACTCTTTCCCATTTTTTTCTTACACGTCGCATGTTTAGGTCGATTGGCTGGGATGTAATGATCTATCTTGATAATTACATGCCAGTATAAGATGTCGTTTTCTTTTTTATAAGACGGGCACGGAAATGTATCCATAGAAAGGCATACATTCTGTTACGAATTCTCGGTTTAGGACAAGGTATTAATTTAAAATGCTCGCTACATCATTATGTGTGTGCATGCACTCTCTCTGATCGGCTACGCGATGACTAATTCTTAAAAAATTGCGCAAAGTTCAATAAACGAAAATATTTACCCACCAATGCTTTAAAAATAGTTAGAAAAATTTAGTAGATGGTGGCCATCTTCGAAAATTTAGCCAAAGTTCAAGTTCAACCAAATCACGTTCGACCGTGGACGCAGCATAACAGAATGGGACCATGGGACTACCGTGGGTAAACATGGACCTAATTTCGCGCCACGCTTACTCCACGTTTACCCAGGCTTAACCTACGCTCAACCAGGGCCGGAATAAGGCGAAGGCGAAAGTAGGGCGCTCCAAAGTAGGGCGCCGAGAGCACCAAGCGAGGATGCCAACCGAAGATGGCAAGCGAGATAAATTAGCTTCTGCCTGCAGGTTAAATTGACCTTTGTTCGTTCCTGCCCACACCCCACGCTCACCCCACGCTTATGCCATTGTTGAGCCATGGTTCTCCTATTAAAACTCTTCCACGCGAGACGTGAAAGAAGTTTGCATGGCTCAAGCATGGCAAGATACTTGGAAATATCTGGATAGAGAATGGGTCTCAGCTGAATAGTAGCATGGCACAAACCTTGCTCTTGCTCGTCTCCCATGCATAGGACACGCTAAACACAAATTAATATTCTTAAGAACATGTAAGTGTCAGGGTCGCGCACTAAGTAGCTTAGCACGTATTCTGCGAGAACTTTATAAGAATAAGTCGACGACCCGGATGTACTGGGTCGCGCACCAGGAAGTTTAGCACGTACACTGCCAGTCAATTAAAATTGGCCACCTGAGTTAAAATCAGTGATAATTCAAAGTTTTATATATTTGTCAAAAATTGATGGATTTAAAAAAAGAAATAGAAAATATGCGTATGTGTGTCCTGTTTAAAGTAAGCGCAACAGAATCCAGTTTTATCGAGTTATTCACAAAATTTGAATTTTAAAAAAGTTCTGATAGAATACGTATTCAAATACCTGGTGCTCGATCCGGTGCATCCGGATCGTCGAGTCACAATTTTTAGTTATTTTGGCTGTTGGCACAATTTAAATTCTTGAAAAGTTCTCGCACAATATGTGCTACGCTACCTTGTGCGAGACCCGGTCCACCCGGGTAGTCACATTACAATTTAGAGACGTTTAGACTATTGGAAAACCTAAGATTTCCATTTTTGAAGCAGTCTAATTTCCTCTGACACTTACATGTTCTTCAGAATATTCATTTCTGTTTAGCGTATCCTAGGCATGGAAGACGGACAAGAGCAAAACTTGCGTCATGCTACCATTCAACCATGACCCAAGCTTTAACCAGATATTTCCTAGTGTCTTGCCATGCTTGAGCCATGCAAAATTTTTTCACGCCGATTCTTGAAAAATTGCGCAAGTTCAATAGCGGAAAACATATATCCAGCAATTTCTTCTAAAAAGCAAGGAAAAATTATTAGATTGTTTCCATATTCGAAAATTTTGCCAATGTTCACTTTCAATCAAATCACGTCCGACTGTGGGCGAAGTATATACTTATTCTAGGGTTACAAACAAACATTTTTCTCTTTTTAGTCTTTTGCTACTGAGCATAGATTCGGAGATAATCAAACTTTAAAAAAAGTTCGGCCAGGTATCTGTTAGGAAGGCGTCTCCTGAGTTAGTGTGCAAAGTTCTGTCGCTTTGAGTACATTGGTTCATCTTTAAGAATTTTTGTACTGAAAGAATTTTTTCCATTTCGCCGAAAACGTGATGGCCGATAGTCGAGAGCAACGCGCGTCTGTGAAATTTCATTTCCTGTTGGGGAAATCCGCCTCGGAAACTATTGTAATGCTGAAGACTGCTTATAGGGATGCTGTTCTAAGTAAAACTAGAGGCTACGAGTCATTTTCAAGTTTTGAAAATGGAGAAATGTCAAATGAAGACGAACTCAGTTCAGGGCGCCCCGCAACGTCAAGAAGTGACGAAAATGTCGACGAAATTAATGCCCTTATTCGTGAAAACGGCCGTCGAACCATTGATCAACTCTGTGAGATAAGTGGAATATCTTTAAATTCAATTCAGAGGATTTTATTCGAAGATTTGCACATGGGAAGAGCTGCAGTTAAATTTGTCCCTTGCCTTCTCATAGGCGAGCAAAGGGAGCTTCGACTTCATGCATGTTTCGAGCTTCAAAATCAGCTCACTGAGAACCCTGATTTTTTTTTTTTGAAGATGTTTACTGGTGATGAATTGTGGTTTTATGGATAGGACCCCGAAACAAAGCAGCAATCAAGCCAGTGGAAGTCACCTGGCTCTCCTCGTTCCAAAAAATCCCTCTAAGTGAAGTCAAACATCAAGACAATGCTCATTCATTTCTTCGATTCCAGAGGTGTTTTGCACGCGGCCTTCGTTTTTCCGAGTCAAACTATTAACGAGAAGTTGTACTTCTAGGTTTTGAAGAAAATGAGGGAGAGTATCCGAAAGAAAAGGGCAGACATTTGGCGCGCAGGCGACTGGTTCTTCCATCATGACAACGCGCCGGCCCACAATGCTCTCTCCGTAAAGCAGTTTTTGCCCGAAAACGGCATAAAGCCAATCCCCCCCCCCCCCCCTCCCTACTCACCGGACCTGGCCCCCTGTGATTTCTTGTTGTTCCCCAGATTAAAAAGGGGCATGAAAGGAAAGCGTTGTGCCACTGTGGAAGAGATGAAACAAAAATCGCTGGTATGCCTGAAGAACATCCCAATAAGTGAATGTAAAAAATATTTTAAACAATGGAAGCATCATTTTGCAGGGGTGCATTGTGGTCAAGGGAGAATACTTTAAAGGTGATGAAAATGTTGTGTAAAAATATTGAGAAATAAATAAGTTATGACGAAATTCCTTTTTTTGGGTCCCCCCTCGTATGCTTAATTAACTGCATCACTCACAGTTTGATAGCAATAACAGTACTGAAATAACGTCAGCATTAAGTGCGACAATAATAATTATATAAGTCGTCTACAACTCTCAACGTTAAAATGTGAAGCGCTTACTATTCTTAATTATTTGTAACATTTATAATTTGAGAGCAGCAATAGTCCTAAAGTCCGGTCAATATTCAGTGCCATTGAGCCAATCATGGTGTAAAATAGCACTTTGTTGTACCGCGACGAGCGACACGTTATGCCACGAAGTTGATTTTAGAATTATAAAGTCGAACCATGCGCGTGCGTATGCAACACCATCAAGCGCCATTTTACAGAAAAAAGTGCTCATTCTGCCTATTTCAGAAAAAGTATCGTATGCACCAGGGCAGTTAAGTTGTTTTATACTCGAATGCAGTTTGTCCAGTACCTCTAAAATTGTAAGCGTTGCAATTAATTGAAAATATTTAGCGCTTAGCGTTCGACTGTGATGAGAAGCGCGCTGAGATAGTTATAGGGTCAAGTGAATGTAATGTTGATCACATTTCAATTATATATGCTCAGTGAAAAATTGAAGACTTTTACGGGAAATACTGGTCGTCGATATATAATGCTTTTAATACTAATCTCTTGTAAATTGGAAGAGATACGGATTTTCACGTAACTATTATCAGTTGTGCTTCAATCAAGCTTCTATTGCAAATATACTCAAAATAATAGATATTATGTTATATTATTATATATTTACCAATAGAATTCAAGAAAACGGCTGAAGCGAAAAATAGAGCACCTTTGAATATCCTCATTTTCGATTATAGATACCACTGATTTACCAAAAAATATGTTTGTAGCATAACACTAGTATGTATTTTTCAAAGATATTGTTATATACCCGTATAGTATACTGATAAAAGTATCTCACTCTACATTTTAAATTAAAGTTACGATAGAGATAAAGTAATTGGAATTACGAAAATAAGTTATTGCAGGAACATATTTACACTGAATTTTTTATTCTGTTTCGTATTATATATTTGATGGAAGAAATTACGTTAGGCAAAAATTCATGTTAAAATATGATCGCCGGCTAAGCAAATATTTCAGCAAAGCACATTTTTATTTTTCAAACGTTATCTCTGCTGATATTACGCTCCCGATATATGCTGTCTTTGCATGCTCACGATGTCCGCCCTACGTATTTTAATGCAAACACTGCTGTGACTCCTAATTAGTCGACTTCAAGTCTGGGAGCTAGCCTGCGCATGTAGGAGCCCACGAGTTACAACGTTCAGTAGAATATAGTGGGGGTATTCTCTAAGTGCCTAGTTCTTGGCGACGCTCTAATTTAGGGCAGCAGACACCGGGAGTGTAGTATATATGAGTAGATTAAAATATAGTACTAAAATTACGTAGTAAACAAGAGTTGTAAGTGATGGAAAAAATAGAAAAAGCTATTCAATCTTTTGTTTACATTTTTTCTCAGAAACATGTGTACATATCTACCGTCCAAACTCTGTGAAGGACAAAGCTTTCGTTTAGGTTGTTGGTCTCCTTTTAAATGTTATATTAAAAAAAATGTTTCATTTTGTCAGACTTTTCATACTAGTATAATGGATTTTAAGGGAATTTAAGACTAAGAAAATTCTCATTTCTAGTGATTGAAGACCAAGAAAATTTTAATTTTTAGTTATTCGTGGTCATTTTTAGTTCAGTTAGGATTAAGGAACAAAATGTGGATTGGGTCTTCGAAAACAATTTTTAACAACATAATTATAATTAAAAATTAATTTATTTTGTAGATAATTTTAGGTTAATCCTCTGGTGTGCAAAATACCAAACCAATAATCAAAAAGTAAATGTTCGAAAATAATTTGGATCAATAAAAATAACCAGAAAAATCTGCCCGCCTAGCGGGCATAGTCTCTTCGCGCGCCGCACACGCGGCTCACGTGTTCAAGCACGTCTGGGGCGCGCGTCTGATAAATATCGCGCTTCGCGCTACATAATGGGTTACCTCGCGCTTCAAGCTCGAATATAATATTTGGAATGCTTGAATAAAATTGTATCAAAAACAACTCTTATGGATCGCAGTATTTATATGCCTCTTCATATTCTGATGCTTGATTTTTGAAGGAGATTTATAAACAGGTTTTTTTAAATCTTTTTTTCCTAACTTTGGTTGCTTTTCTACAAATTTTTTATTTTTTACTTTCAATGTTATTTTTCACGAATAAAAGAAATACGTGTTCTATCAACAAGTAATTCTTAACGAAATAGTAGATCTTCTTTGGGAACCAAATTTTGGTTCATTTATCTTTTTTCGTATCCTACATAATTTGAAAACATGATGGAATTTTTGATTTTGCATTATTTTTTGTGCAATCAAAATTTAAATTTTAGATTTGCCAAGAAAGTGCAAAAAGTTATTATGATAATCTTTTAGGGCTTTTAAAAATAAACTTTTTTCTTATGTGGACTTTTTTCATATTGTGCGTTATTTTGTATTTTCCAATAATATGAATATGCGTACGTAGAATTTTCAGATTCTGAAAAAATGGTCTCAAAAATTTTCAAAATGCGCTCACTCTTTGAATTTTTATTCAAAATGGCTGGTTACGAACTCGTTTTATGGATTCGGGAGGTCTCGAAACGTGGAGATCCTTTAAAAAACTGTGATTTCAAATTTCGGACAATTCTAATACTTTCTCAATCATAAATGATGAGAATGTAAAAAATTGGTATCAATTATCCCATTAGTGATCCGGTATGAGGCCCGTGCTCTAATGTGGGTCATTTCGTGTTTAGCGCAGAAAATTCACGAGAAATATAATTAAATGCAATTTAACGTAAATATATTACAAAATTCTGATAAATAATCAACGTGCCTATGCGAGAAGGGAAAAGTGAAAAGGGGTAAGAAAATAAAATGAGAGAGAAAGAGAGAGATGAAAGGGGAAGAAGTGGAAGAAGCGAAAGAGAGATAAAGAGGAAAAGGAATTGACAGAGTCAGTCCGTAAGAGAAGCGAAGTAGAGATAGAGAAGAGTAAACTTTACCGTACCAAAAGAATTTGTCACTTCCAAATAAAATTTACCATTAGAAAAATTGCATCGCTGGACCCAATAGTTTTTTCAAAGAGTGTAGAACAAAAAGTATAGTGTGTATCAAAGGCGTAATAATTTTTTTCCTCGTGTGATTGCCACCCTCGCTTGGCTCGGGCGGCAAGTGCCGACTCGTCAGAATACGCCCTCGGTACACGCTGTACTATTTTCTACCACCTGATAAGTCAATTATTTGTGAAAAATGTATCTAGTTAAATCTTCAGCTCTTTAATGAATAAAGTTATGAAAGTGAGTGAACTTCTTATGGTACCTATTTGTTAAAAATAAATTATTTATACTCATTCTGTTCCATAATATAAAATATCAATCCATGAAAACTTACTTGTTGCACATTTTTATCACAAGTTTCATCATGGTTAAGAAAATGTGCTCAAAATTAGGACAAATAATTATGAAAGAATTTTTTTCACAAAATAATAAAAACTTTATTAATTTACTAAAACTTTATACTACTATGAGCATTTTTTAAAAGTTTCATATTTAATAAATAAATATTTACTAAAAGATACAAGGTTTTGTCACTCACCATAATGCAATCTAACTTAGCCATGGTGAAAAACGTCAGAGTCAATAAGCTTAATGAGAACACGTTTTCAATTTATAATAATTTAATAATTAGTGATCTGTAAGAAGTTGTAAGCTTTGTTGTTCATTGTTGTGTCAATGGTCGGTGAGGTGAAGGTATCTCTTGTTTTAAGGCACAGAGATTACTAAGTTTCATTGTATAATATGTATGTCGTTTGTATGTTCGTTACTATGTTTGTTTTCGTTCTAAATTACTTAGTTTCTTAATAGATTTTTGTATAGGTCTAAATCCATAAGATTTGCTTTTGTAGAAGCTATCTTGCTCAGGTTTGTTTAAAAATTGAATTGTCAGAATTTATACAATTTTATTTTATAGATTCGTCGAGCTTTTAATTAAATCGTTAATACATTGGCTAATGTACGAGATTTGTAATAGTAATAGCTGGCATCTAAAAAAATTATGTCTGAGTGTGTATGTGTGAGTCCTTTTTTTGTAGGAGGGGAAACCTTGCATAGGTACCCAGACCAGCAATCGTCCATCTCAGCAGTCAACTACTCAGGAAGACGATTCTTGGTATAGGTAGTGTCAGATTCTTACTGACTAAAACTCCCCTTTTTCCTTGCCAACCCATGTTCCCGGAAACCGCTTTCGCATTACTTCAGGAAATGTATCAGTCTTAGCCTGATTTATAATGTTATTAGGAAAAAGTTCTTTATTTTTATATTCTAATATAAATATAGGCTCGCTGAAGATTCTGTCTCGTTTTGGAGAAAGATGTTACTGTTCAGTAATTTCTATTCTCCAGGATGTTCTTTGGTCAATAAATTAGATTGCATTTTTTTTAATTCTTCAGATCAATTAATAAATACATAAGGTATAGGCACCACTGCAGTGACACGCGACCAGTTAGTGACAACCTGGATGAATTTTTGTATTAAAAAATTTAATTGAAATCATAATGTAAATTAAGACTTCGTAAAAAGTAACATGCTTCAATATTAAATTGAATTTTAATATGTCCGGGGAAGTATTCTCAATGAAATGTATAAAAAATAGTCAAAAACCAGTGCTGCCATCAAGATGCGCCTAACGCTGTTCAAGGAGAATCAGCCATGTTTGGAGCGAATAAAACATTGTTGCTGTTAACTTTAATGTTTCTTTAAACTTGTTTCTAACTTTGGTAGTCATTCCTATTGCTAAAATCTTTGAAAGTGAAATAATCGCAACCGTTTTGTTAAAAAAGGGCATTTTTATGATATTTTAGTAAAAGCTCGACTGCTAGAATTTGAGTTTTTAATCGGTCGATTACATTTCGTAATCCAGCCATTCTTCGACAAAAAAATTCGCCTTTTAGATTTGAATTTTTTTTCAATGTCAGTCCTTTCAGTTAAGTTTCTCATTACTTTTATTCTTTTAATAAGGCCGTAGAATGACCGTTTTTCTTCCACTTATGTCGGTGATACACTATTTTTGTTTAGCCTTATTATTATCATTGTTTTATTTATTAACTTTTATTAATCTTTTCGGATCGAAAAAAAACTTTTTCATCGACAAATACCCAAATGATGCATATGTTTATTAAATTTGTTTAAAATATATGGTTTATTAACTAAGTTTGGGCGTTCATCACATTAGCATTAAGTTCCTAATGAAAAAGCCTGATATAGAAGAAAAAAAATTCCGCCCACTAATGCCTAAATAAAGCATTTTTTTGTTAAATTTCTTTTAAAAAATGATCAAATTTATGAACTAGCCATGACTGTTGCTGAACTTTTAATGAAAGTTCCAATTAAAATTCTGTCATCGAAAAAAAAGAAGTTTTCTGTCGACAGATGCCCCAATAGTGCATTTGATTATTACATTTGTTTGAAAAAAATCATAATATTGATCAAATAATTAGGAATTTTGCTGAAATTATCATGAAGTTTCTAATTAAAAAAGTTGATATAAAAAAAATATCTCGGATAATGCCTGATACATGCATTTGTTTATTATATTAGATTTAAAAAATTCATAAAAGTTATCAACTAATTATGAATATTGATGAATTTTTCATGAAGTTTCAAAATCAAAGGACAGGCATGGAAGAAGATATACTGTTCCGGCGAAAGGAAACAGACTGCTCTCCGCGGTGTCATGAATTCGTCTTCGCAAAGGAACGACATTCTCCGCCGCCTCATCGCCGACTTCACGAAACCTCGTCAACATGCTGGGGGCAGCATAACGCATACCAGAATACAAGAAGGAACTCGACCGCGCCGAATATCTACAATACGTGGACGCAGAACTATGGGGAGTCCGACAAGTCTACACAAAAGATGTCATTCCTTACAGCAACGACAGGACGCAAGGACAGGTCCGTTCTGCTAGCACCTCCACAATCGAATTTCGATATTCCGTTTACGTCTGAATTTTGGGCTATTTTTGGGC
>JAAAKG020148020.1:0-10340 GCA_010014905.2 Druon quercuslanigerum
TGACCGAGGCGTGGGTCCGAGCCAATCGAGTCACCTTTCTGAGATTGTCGATTTGGACCTCTTGTTTTAGCCTTTTACAGATTGCCGCTTTAGCCATATTCAAGAGCTGTCCTATAGTCGACCCTCTAATGTGGTTGGTCGGCACATTTATATGGCTAAAACGACCTTACATTTTTCTCCGTGTATATGGCAAAATAAAGCTAATCTATCCTTTAAGTGATATTACAATTGACACATCTTATGCAAGCCTCTTCTTGTTATAAATGTAAACTCCAGCACTGGTGCAGTACTGAGAGCCAGTACCGAACATAGTTATCGTCCCAAGATCCTGCCAGCACTGCGCCAGTACTGGTGGTCAGTATTGCGCCGACGCTGCTAGTGCTGGCGCAGTACTGTGCCAGCAGTCAATTTTCCATGGGATATTAAAAAAAGCTTGATGGTATATGCTATTTTATTTAACGTTTTTATTATTTAGCTCTAAAAATGGAAAACTCGTTATACCTTATTCGAGAATGCGAAAAGTGCGAAGGTCAGGATTCTTGGCAGTTCGATTATTATAGTAGTAAGTAACAGAGGTGAGCTTACGGGTTATGATCCGCGAGATTCGACTGCATGTGGGCTCGAATAATAAGTGGCTGGTTTAAAGAATGTCGCTTTCGCATGATATCGGCCCATTCATAAAAGGGGGTCGCACTTCTCGGGCACGCCACACTCAGCCAGACAATAAATGATATTGGGACGTACCATAAAGATATCCATTGACGTGAATATAAATTGTAAAAAATAATAAATTGCAAGCGAGTAACTAGAAACAAAGGAGTTCTTTGGACCGTTGTGTTAAAATGATATCCTATTTTCTGGATCAACGACTTGCAATCAGGAAAATATCATTGAGACACAAATCGAAAAATAGCTGTCAGAGATACAAGAATTCTTTGCCATAATAACTACTCTATAGCATAGCGTAATATAATAGAAATTTATTAGGTGACCCACATTTTGTTCAATTATTTCATTTAAGTTTTAGCAACAGACATGAGTAAGACAACTGCAGATATAAGAAGCAAAAAATGAAATTTTTATGGATGTGACAAAAGAAGTTTCCTGCAACAGAACTCTGCATTGATTATGTTAGATCAATAGGAAAACATTTTTCTGTGTAGTAGGGGAAAGATGGCCTTTATCTAGTTTAATATATCATAAAGTTTAAAACTGCGTATTTGTCCAGTATTTGCAATCTTTCAGGGACGTGAAAACATATATCTAAACAAAATTTATATGCCTGAGGGTAGAAAAAGAAAGGTTCCTTATCTAGATTTCATTTTCGAATTGTTTAATCAATACTTTCGACTTAAATTACTTGAAATCGTTTAACACAGAATTCAGAAAAATCGCTCTCTATTTAGTTTCATTTCTGTGTCTTGCATTCAATTTTCAGTGACAAATATTTGTTTTTTCGAATAAAATCATGCTGTAATGCGTTCGAAATAAAAATGTAGCATGCTGTATTTTAACATTATTCAATTTAAACTCTAACTCGTCTAGATTTTATCGATTGGTATTTGAGACCATTCAATTTCTAATGTGTGAAGTATACAATTCAGAACGATTTCAATAAAAAGCTCTAACTTCTACGAATAACAATGTACGTGTGAGTGATTGACTCTAAGTTTATTCTGTCCTCTATTTTGGAAAGCATAAAAATTAGAAAACCAAGTTTTTAAATTTTTGAAAATTTGGAAAATTTCCAATCCTAATTATATTTGAAATAATACAATTTTTAAAGTTGACATGGAACAAAAAATTAGGTTTAAATTTTTTAATCTAAAATTATTCAATTTTTTACATTTTAAATAAAAAAATTATGGATTTTATATGATTGACAACTCTAGAACTTAAATTAAAATATTAATGGTAACATTTATAAAGTTTCAATTTATAATCATTACATGTAAACGTGTATCAATATGAAATGGTTGCAATGTGCAATTGCACTATTTTTAAATTTTTAACTGGTAATCTAAAATTTCTTTTTTTTTATTTAAAATGTATCATTAATATCTTCAAAATAAATGCTATGGTTTGATCCCTGTGAAATAAAAATCTATACTGTAAGAGTAGCTCACTTAATATTGTTATAATAATCGTTATAAAATATTGTTAAAATTTGGTTACATGGCGAACAGTATTCACGTGATATCAATCATTAATATTTATTTAACTTATACTATATAAAGATATTTTCAATCTTAATTGAAAGAATTAACAAATAAAATAAGAGAAATGGAAAAGATGTTAAAAATATTGTTTGATAGTGTTTCTGAAAGTATAAGTACGTATTTAATCAAATAATCTGAAATAAATAAAATTAGCCCATATAAAAAAGTGTTATATTACAAAGTTTTGCATCCATCTGACTCAGGCGGACACCATGCCATTTTCAAAACTGTTGCTAGTTCTGCTTCGCAGTTTTTCAAAAGACTCAAAGCACAATTATCAAAATCTTTATGTTCGCTGGAAAATAAAGAAAATAGCCATGTAACATCGGCCGAAATAAAACTTTTCAAATAAGTTTCCAGTTAATTAAAATACCTTCTTCTAAGGAGGTTAGAAAACCCTTTGGCAATTTTTTTTAACTACTCAAAATATAAATTTAATAAAAAAGTATATCCTCGGTTGAAAAATAAGGTAACGAAATTTACAGTTTTACTTACTAGCAAGATTCAAAAGGCGAATGAATGTCTACCATCAGTGCATCGAATAACAAACTATTAACTCGCATTGGAAAGAAAACTTTCGAGCAGTCCGCAGACTTAGGATTTTCCAGGTATTCTGCATCGAGGTTTATTTTTCCAGCTATGAAAGAAAAAAATCGGTATCCTCTATAAACTGTAAATTATTATAAATTAAGTGTGTACAATATACAGGGTGATTTTTTTAACTTGAATTTTTCAAATATCTCGAAAAATAGGCTTTCTATGAAAAAATGTTATGAATCAAAATATAATCGCTCTGAGGAGTACATACACTGATGTTAAAATCCCCCCCCCCCCACCGACCCCTGGGGGTACGGGCAAGTTCGAACAAAAATGTAAAAAAAAATCGAAACGAGAAAAATGTTTAAGACAAATCATACGTATTTTTATCTAAAGAGTCCGAATATGCAATAAAAAATAGGGGTTCCCATTTAGGATTTCAAACATGCATCCACCTCCACCCCAGGGGGCGAAGTGGGGGAACCGATTTTAACATCAGTGTATGCACTCCTCAGAGAGAATAAATTCTGATTCATCACATTTTTTCATAGAGTGCCTATTTTTCGAGATATGTGAGTTTCAAGTTTAAATATTCACCCGGTATACACGAAGCTACTGTTAGTGGACTTATTGGATTTATTATTTTGTAAAAACACTTTCTGGAGATCTATTAGACAATAGTCTTAGGATATTCATTTAAAGCCCAAGAAGAAAAGAATATTTTTTACGGCATAATACCTTGATCCATAATTAATTCTGTAAACGGTATGATTTATTTGTTTGCATATTTACCGAAAAATATATTTTTGGAAATTTGGCGCAAAATCAAAACCATCACTTTCATAACGTGCTCCTCATTCAAACGTTCTTTATCGTCGAAACACTTTTCCAACGAACTAATGAAGTTTGCCAGTTTTAATATTAAGTTTGTGGCCAGCATGATGCTGTCAATGTGCTTGTGAGTTTTATTTATTGGACTGATTAAAAATTCCTCGAGTTTGTTAACTGCTGCACTGTATTCAGTGTAATTTCTACCAATATACTTCCAAGCATTTGGATCGATTAGATTGGAACATTTGTCGGTCACATTGTCCAATGTTGTATTGAGAAACTTTTCCGCATTATCTGATGTCGTAACAGCTTCCCTTTCATAATAATCAGATGTGTTGTTAAGGAGCTCTGCATATGATTAAAATGGAATTAATATTTCATTTAATGCCATACATTTAATATTGTGTCCATAATTTATATTTATGTATATATGATTAATATAATTCATGAATGATATCATAATAATAATAGTTATTAATATAATAAAAATAACTAATAAACAAGCAACACAATATAAAATATTTTTTACCTATAATTTTTGCATACTTGTATCTAATTGGAGAAACCCTTGGGGTGGAAATGTCTTTCAGATGCCCTGTTCGATATATATATATATATATATATATAGTTACATAAACATCATTATTGCATTTACTATTCTTAGTTAGCAAATAATTTATGTAGAAAAAATTTCAGTTCAGTAAAGTTTTGAAAATTAGTTATATTCAGATATAAATTAAGAAGTTACTGATATTTTACTGTTCATCGTATTCCTGCATTTATTTAATAAAAGATATCAATTTGGAGACTTCAATGTGTTTAATGTCTAAATAAATATACTTAACTGTAAATTAATTTCAAATTATAAGTATCACTCCGTGTGGTTTCATTCATAGGCACTACAGGATCGAGTGTCAGAGCTGATATTCTACTCAAAAAACCTATTAAAAATGTAGTATTACTTGCCTTCCCCTAAAAGAAGAAGAAATGGTAAGAATCAACAAAAAGACAAAGAATACTCACCAAAAATCAATAATGACGTAGAAAATGCTGGAATCTTCATTCTTCTTTAATTTTCAATTTTCTTTGTTTCAATAAATACAAAATTCACTGAGTTCTACATATATTACTTATTCAGATGTTTACATGAAACTGAATTAATCGGGCGCAAGAAACATTACTTGTGGTACTGATAAGGAGTTCATTAAATGGCACTGATAACCTACTGTGACTTATCTTTTTATATGATACACTTATGCACTTATAGCCCATGGATTAATGATTCTCTGAATAGTATATTACAATGTATATGTTATAGGCAAAGTCCGATCTACCGTCACACCGCAGTCTGCCTAGTGCCTGTGTGAATTGATTGAGCGCAGTCAGGTAAAGTGCGAAGTAGCACCTTCACTTCGGACTCTGCCTAATCGAATCGCGAAGTGCCTGACAGGCACAGGCAAAGCCCGGAGTAAAAAAAAGGCCTTTGATATTTACTTTTCCCTCTATACAGTGGGCTGGCTCGGGAATTTACAATTCAAGATAGTCTACAGGTCGCAATTGTGAACGGATTTGAAAGTTCTACTATTAGAAATGTTCAGCATTAAATTTTTAAGAAAACTTATCAAGTATATTTATCAATTTTTATTTCAATATAATCATGTCTTCAACGCAGAGTTTTTTATTTAAAAAAACTTAATATGTATCATATTTAACTTAGATAGGCTTAGAAAACATAAATAATTTATTTTTAACATTTTTATTATAGATATAGATGATTAATAACAATAATGGTTTATTGTTAACGTATTTGATGAACAATGTTACGTTTGAAAATTTTTCCATTCCCAGCCTTCTCCGTGCGGTCTCGTCCACTGTGACTACATCCAAGATGCGCTTGATGAATCGCGTCAAATATTTCGTTATCACACAAAAAATATTTCAAATCCTGCTGCTTTTCGGAAATTGGCGTCATCAGTTTCATGAGAGCTATAGCCTTGAGAATATCGTATCTTTTAAGACGCGTGTAATCCAACGACGATTTTTCTTTTTTTTTTTTAGCACATTCATCTTCCTTCACGATCTTATTGTATCTTTCTAGATTCGAAATACGCAACGAGCTTTCTGCAATTTTGAGAGCAATAAATTTGTCGTTGAATTTGATTTTTATCACTTGAATTTCCGCTACGTCAGTCATCGTTAAGAATTTTCAGAAACACTTTCAATTTATAAACATTATACCGAAGTGATAAAAACAACTTATTCGAAAATGTACATTGAAACTCAAAGCACAAGATAAAAAAATTAATTTTTGAAATACTTCCAGGATTATATTAGGAACTTCTATTGAAAAATCTTCCAAACTACCACAACCACATCAAAAACTAAACTAAATTATTGCTGTTTTTAGGATAACAAAGTAGGTACATCAGTTCCTAAATAAAAGGGCGGTGGGAGGGAGGGAGTGGGGAGATAAATTTTCCTTTAGTTACGAAACTAATACGAAATTAAAAGAAAGTTTTGTTTTGAAGTGTTATTGCTAAGAATTAGTTCGTAAAAATTATATTCGGTGTCTCAAAACTCTCTATAATTAAAATCATTGTTTTCATAAACCATTTTTAAACCAGATATTCAACTTACCTATTATAAGAAAGGACAGATTTTTTATTTCTCATACTGAATCTTAGTAGCATCGTCCTTACAGCGATTTTCCATCTCAAGAAATTAATATTTTGAATGTTAATAATAAATGTGTAAAACAAAACACCTATTACTGGTTCTTTCTTACTGGAAAGTTTGTTTTTGCAATATATATTGTATTTTTATTCTTTTATATCTATCAAAGTTTACAGTTGATATTTTATAATAGAAAGTATTTTACACGTACATTGAATTATATTTCATCAAATAAATCAACAAAACATTTACACTATAGGACAATAAAAATATTAAATATGAATTATTTATTCTGCTAAGTCTATCTACGTTAAATATGATACATATCGAGTTTATTTAGAAAAACCTCGCGTTAAATAAATAATTTTATTGCAAAAGAATTAATAAATATAATCAATAAGTTTTCTTAAAAATTTAATGCTGATCATTTCTAAGAAAAAACCCACTGTGCAACGAGAAAAGTAAACCCGCAAGGTCTTATTTTTACTCCAGACTTTGTCTGAGCCTGACCGTCACTTCGCGATTTGACTAGGCAGAGTCCGAAGTGAATGTGTTATTTCGGAGTTCAATTCCCGGAGGGAATTCAATCAATTCCCGGAGGGACTACTATCGGAGAGAAAATTCCAGTTCTCTGGCTTTGACTTTGAAAAAGTTAGTGAATTCGAAATGCAGCAACACGTATTTGATCGACTGATGATGCCGTTTTTTAAAATTTTGTTTTCAATAATTTTAAGATTACAGAAATTCTCAAGAAATGACAGAATTTTCGTTCAAAAGTATTTTCTGAACTAACAGATATGTACTGAGTATAAAATAAATTTGATAAATGCGAGGTCGCAAGTTTCTGAAATGCTTGAAAACCCATTTATTTAAAAAACCAACTTTTTAAAATTTTCATTTTTTATAAAGATGGTAGTAGGTACTAAATTCTTGAAAAAAAGCAAAATGTATGAGTTTTTTTTTCTGAAAATTACTAGTCCAAACGGGACAATTTTAAGGGGAAAATTTTGCTTGGTTAAGAAATTTACAAAACAAGTATAAAGTGTCCACGCAGTTTTAACATAAACTCAGTGAAAGAAATCAACAAATTTGCAACCAATTGAATCGCATGAAACCTATTAAATATTTGACTACGTGTCCATCAATTGGGTAATTAAAGAGTTTCGTGACATACCGTTGCAGAAATTTCCCCATCTTTCCGTATTTGAAGTTGGGTTATGATTGGTCCCCTATCAGAATATCTAGTCTAGGAAAAACAGGTTAGGGCCTCTATCAAAATATCTAGTCTAGAAGAAACTGGTCGGGGCGCCTATCAGAATATCTAGTCTGGAAGAAACTGATGGGTGCCCTGTCAGGTTCTAGTGGAGAATTCCATGCTTCATGAATGTATGGAAAATCTATTTGTACCTCATGGGACCCCCAACAGGAAACTTCTAATATCTTATGTTGTCTAAAAAATTAATTTTAATGTTTGCTTTGGTGGCATGGAGATTGTTTCAAAGAGAGCCATGCTTTGATTCAGTTCTTTGTCTGCTCTCGATTCGTACAGACCTTCTTGAATAAAATACTTCTACTCAAATTAATAAAAGAACATTTATTTATTATTCCTTTTTCCTTCCCTTTAACTAACATTACATACAGTTTTCGCGAAACAAACCAACAAAAATCACCGCAGTGATTTATATTCAGATTTATTTTAAAGCAATTGAATCGCTTGAAAAAGTTCTAATTTGGATCCGCTAAAAAGGAATTCTTCCAGTTAATAATTGACAAAAACCTGTATTTCGTATAGAATTTAAATAAATGAGAAATGTTGTGGCTTGACAAAGTTTCGTAACAAATAAAGTCTTTTCTGAATGATTTGCAGTCGATTTCGTACAAAATTGACAATAATTTATTGACTAGCTATCAAGTGGCGAATTTATTAAAAAACTTATCTTTAAAATACAAAATTATTGTTTGCTAATAAACTATTATAAAGAAAATAATTTGCCGAATAATTTAAAATTGATTTCGGTGAAAAGAAATCTGTCAATTAAAAATTGAAGAAGATCTATATTCGTTGAAACAAAATTTTAAATAAATATAAAAAGTTTTCGCCTAACAAAGTCTCGTAATAAATAAGGTCCTTCCTGAGTCATTGGCAATAGACTTCGTAAAAAAAAAAAACTTATATTAATATGTTGATCAGTAGTCAAATTGTGAATTTGCTTATTAAACTTTTTATCAGAGGAAGAATTATTTTTCATTAATAAATTATCATCAGACAAGGATTTCGCTGGGCAATTTAAAATTTGTTTCGTTCAAAAAACGAAATATACTGCTTGATAAATAAGAAAAATCTGTCATTATTTATCAGATTTATTTGAAAATTAAGAATTTTTATTATGCAATAAAACATCATACATATTATTTATTAGTGAAAATTTGGAAATAATTGTTATGAAGGAATAATTTTGTCATTTCACGCATAACGGCTGCTCCATGTGCATGGAATGGCGCGTGATGAGTCCTCGCGGTTTCTGCGCTGACGCGAATATGGCCCTCTCATTTAAGCTAGCTCATCCTAGGTAAGCTTACTGCAGGCTCGCCGGTGTAACTGGGACCTATGAGGATAAAGGAATGAAAAGTAAATAAGTTCCCAACTGCCTTCTCAATGGACTCTTCCCTCGTCCTCTTTCTTTTTGGGGCCCGAAGATAATGAATGCAATTACAGTTTTTGTTCTATAAATTACGGTGGATGCGTGTCTGTGGCTGATTGCTAAGTTCCGCTTACGCCTGTGATTCACACACACGCACTAAAAACGCGTGTTCTCGGTTCGCGCGGTGCTTTTCGCGAAGAGTCGAGCTGCCGGTCGGGTGGTTCGTGTCTGCTTTGTGTGCTTGGTTTGTATTTGTTTGAATTGGCGGCGTGTGCGTATCGGTGCGTGTGCAAGAGGGATGGACAAGCGGCGAAGGGGCCAGGAAAAGGGGACATGGAGTAAGCTCTAATTGCATTCAATAAAGCAAATAATAGCAAGCTCATTAGAGCAGAAAGAGGAGCTGGCGAGTTGACCGCGTATTCCGCTCGTATGCCAACCTGCCTACGCTCCGTACAAACAAGAAAAAAAAGAAAAGGGGGGAAACGATTAAAGAAAGAAAAAGGTATGAACCTGAGAGAAGAGCCCAAGAAAGCAGGAGTCCCGTCGAGGATTTTCAGTGGCGTAATCGCAAAAGGGGGGAGAATATATTGCAATTTATCAATTTGGCTTATATAGCTTTCAAGGTATTTTACCGATTTTAATACTGATTACGTGTTATATTAAATTAAGAAATTATTCTGTAAGAGATATCCAGAAAATAATTTGTAATACTAGTTCAAACTTGATCTACTCTCCAAGGAGTGCAAAGTGTCACAGAAAAAAATTATTCTCTTCAAAAAATAATGCTTCGAAGACTGCACGCTACTTTAGGAGTCATGGACTATTTACGTATGACGATTTCTTTGAAGTCTGAAACAACCAGAAGTATGTCACTAACAATCATAGAGACTTCACTGGTTCACTCAGTGGAATTTCATGATTGTTTCACCCAGTGATGTTCACTGGTTACTCAGTGCCAGTAATCATCTGGCCATACGCGTTTTCGTGATCAGTTGGTTGGGTATATTATTTTTAAGAACGGCACATTATTCTCACATCAATAAATAAGAACCGAGGTACAATATAGTCGGAAAAAATAGATTGCGCCTAACTATATGGGAAGGCCTGACCAGCGTCAAAGTGTCGCTTGAGCCAAGGAGCCAGGGTTCGCCCCACTGTCAAATAGAAGATATTATATCCCCGACTTATTGCACCCGAGCCCCATCACAGAAAAAACTGGGAGTTCACTCATGTTGCGGCTCAAATGAAAGTTGGTATCCTTAGGAACTTGAGCTCATTTAGATACCTGTCGAGACCCAAATGGGTTCGTTTGGAGCGCAGTTGAAAAGAACAGCGTGAAGGTAAATTCATAAACCAAAACAAACCGCTTGCAAAGTCGGGTTGATATGGGCGGGATTTTTGAATTCGTTATTCTAAAAATACCCAATTGCCTTATAGA
>JAAAKG020148021.1:0-10340 GCA_010014905.2 Druon quercuslanigerum
CCTCCTCCTCCTCCTCCTCCTCCTCCTCCTCCTCCTCCTCCTCCTCCTCCTCCTCCTCCTCCTCCTCCTCCTCCTCCACCACCTCCTCATCCTCCTCCTCAACATCCCCCTTCTCCTCCTTCTTCTCGACCTCCTGCACCATCTTCTGCCCTTCCTCCTCATCCCACTTCTCCTCCTCCTTTAACTTCTTCTTCTCCTCCTTATTCTCCTTTTCCAACTCCTACTCCTTCTCCTCCTCCACATTCCCCTTCTCTATCTCCTGCTCCTACTGATCTTCCTCCCTTCTTCACATCCCTCTTCTCCTTCTCCTCCTCCTCCCATTTCTCCGGCTCCTGCTTCTTCTTCCCCTCCTCCTCTTTATTCCCCTTCTACACCTCCTGCTCCTTCTTTTCCTCCTCCTTCACAACCCCTTTCTCCTTTAAAACCTTCTGATCCTTCTCCTCCTCCCCCTTCTCCTCCTTCTTCTCCTCCTTCTTATTCCCCTTCTACACCTCCTGCCCCTTCTCCTCCTCTTCCTCCTCCACATCCTCCACATCCCCCTTCTCCTCTTTCTTCTCAACCACCTGCTCCAGTTTCTGCTCTTCCTCCTCATCCCACTTCTCATCTTTCTAAATATTATATATATTATCTATATTATTACTATTATTATTATGACTATTATTATATATAATTATCATTAACATATATTTATCTATTCAATTTTCGATTAAAAATTGATTTTTTATATTTAGAAATTAAGTTTAATTCAATTTAATAATTATAAAAGATTTGAGGAGATTGCCTTTTTTAAGATTTCTGGGAAAATATTAAATGGCTTAGGTTTTATTTTAAAAAAATAATTCCAATGTTTCAAGATTTAAAAATTTGTAGAAAAGAATATGGAAGATTTTGAGACAATCTTTTTAATTTGTTAGGATTTTGGGTTTTGGTTTTGATGGGTAAACTGAATTTTGTAGGATGTCAAGAGAATCAAGAAAACTTCTTAAGATTCATGGGAAAATTTTTAATAATTTTTTAATTTTTTCCGAAAATTTAAAAAAAGCTTTTTAAATGATTAAAAAATATTCAAAACTCGTAAAGATATTTTAAGAACTTTGTAAGATTTCGCGAAAATGGAAAAAATATTTAACTTCAAAATATTAATTTTTAAAGAATTTTTGTTTTGTTTTGCAGAATTTAAAATAAAAACAAGAAAATCTAAAATAACTTGAAAAGATTAGAATATTTTGAAGGTCTTAAAAGATAAAGAAAAATTTCAATACTTCTGTCTTTTAAATAATTTTTTATTTGTAAAAATGAACCTTAAGAGAAAACTAAAAAAGAAGATTATTGTTAAGACGTTGTACATAGATAAGAAATGTTTATAAACGTAAAAAAATTTCAGAAAATTGATCAATTAATTCTTTATTTCTTTCAAACTTTTAAAAGCCCTCAACATAATGGAAAAAGACTCGAATCTTTCCTAATATTTTGTAAAATCCTATGAAGGAAAAAATTCTTCTCCTCTTTCTACAATTCCTGCTTCTTCTTTTTCTTCTCCTCCTTATTCTCCTTCTCCTTTTCCTCCTACACATGCCTCTTTTCTACCTCCCGCTCCTTTTTATCCTCCTCCACATCCCTCTTCTCTTTCTCTTCCTCCTTCTCCTCTTTCTAAAACTTCTGCTTCTTCCTCTCCTCCTCCTTATTACCCTTCTACACCTCCTGCTCCTTCTTTCCTCCTCTGCCACATCCCCTTTCTCCTTGAAAACCTCCTGCTCCATCTTCTTTTCTTCCTCCTCATCCCACTTCTCCTCCTTATTCTCCTCTTTCTACATATTATATACATTAACTATATTGTTATTTTTATTATTATTATTATATAATATTATATATATCATATTTTATATTATTAATATTCTATATATTTAAGTACTCAAATTTTGATTAAAAATTGATTTTTTAAATTTAGAAATTCAGTTTAATTCAATTTAACAGATATGACAGATTTGAGAAGATTTCATTTTTTTTCAAGATTTCTGAGAAAATATTAAATGGCTTAGGTTTTATTTTCAAAAAATAATTTCAATGTTTCAAGATTTAAAAATTTGTGGAAAGGAATATGGAAGATTTTGAGACAATATTTTTAATTTTTCAGGATTTTGGGTTTTGGTTTTGTTGGGTAAACTGAATTTTGCAGGATGTCAAGAGAATCAAGAAAATTTCTTAAGATTACAAAACATTTTTAATTCTTTCCTAAAATTTAAAAAAAGTTTTTCAAAGATTTTAAAAGAAAAATTTAAATTTTGGTCATATTATATATTTTTTTAATTGAGTTAGGTTAAGGGATATTCAGAAGTTTTCAAATGATTCAAAAATATTAAAAACTCGTGAAGATATTTTAAAAATTTTGTAAGATTTCACGAAAATTGAAAAAATTATATTCATAGGAAAAATTAACAATATTTTAACTTCAAAAATCTTGTTAATTTTTCACATTTTTGAATCATTTGAAAACTTATAGAAATTCATCTTTTTTACTTAAAAATTCAACAATTTGGTAGAACTCAAACATAGTTGAAAATTAACGTTTTTGTGAAAATTTCAATTATTTTGTAGAAAATGCGTCTAGATAACATCTATTTTATGTATTAAATTAATCTATTTTGTAATAAAGTCGTCTTTTTGAGTAACAAATTAATCTTCTTTTTTGATGATTTTTTCACTGAAAATTTCACATTGATTTTTTTATTTTACAACATTTCTTTTGCGGACAATAATTTAAAAGAGTACTAAGATATTCTATAAGATTTTCAAAAAAAACAAGAAGGAACCTGGAAGATTTTAAGTAAAAAATTTAAAAAATTTTTAAGAAGTATACTAGTTAGCTTACAAGGGATTGGAAATTTTTTTTCTTGGTAGAAATTTTACATTTCGTTAAAAAATGCAATTTTATTTTTGAAAATTAATTTTTGGATGAAAATTCAAATATTTTAGTGAAAAATCATCTTTTCTGATAAAATCCAACTTTACTTAGTTAAAAATTTATTTTTCTAGTTTAAAATTAAATTGTTTCTACTAAAATTAGAAATATTTCTTTTTTGATATAAAATTTTATTTGTTTCATTAAAAATTCGACTGTTTGATTAAAAAATTAACTATTTATTTGACAAATTAACAAAATCATTAAAACTTCGTTTTTTTAACTTTTTGAAAATTTGTTTAACTTTAAATTTAATTATTACATTCCTAGTTAAAAATATATGATTTTTAGTACAATATTAAAATTTTTGGTTAAAAATTAATCTTTCTCGTTTAAAATTCACCTCTGTTGTTTAAAATTTAACTATTTTGTTGAAAATCTGTATTTTTTATTACATTAACTTGCTTTTTATTCAAATTCAAATTTTTTGTTAAGCATTTATCTTTTCTGGCAAAAAATATAACTGCTTTAAAGAAAATTCATCTTTTTGACTTAAAAATTCAACAATTTGGTGGAAACTTAAACAGTACAATTAAAAATTAACGTTTTTGTTAAAATTTTAATTATTTTCTAGAAAATTCGTTTTTTTTTGTTTGAAAATTTATATTTTTGTAGATAACATCCATTTTATGTATAAAATTACTCTATTTTGTAACAAAGTCGTATTTTTGATTAAAAAATTATTATTTTTTGATGATTTTTTTCACTGAAAATTTCACATTTTTTTTTTATTTTACAACATTTCTTTTGCCGACAATAATTTAAAAGAGTTCTTAGATATTATATAAGATTTTCAAAAATATCCAGAAGAAACCTGAAAAATTTTAGGCAAAAAATTTTATTTTGAAATACTTTTAAAAATATTAAGAATAATACTAGTCAGTTTAAAAGGGATTTGGAAATTCTTTTCTGGGTAGAATTTTCACATTTCGAATAAAAATGAAATTTTGTTTTTAAAAATTAATTTTTTGATGAAAATTCAAATATTTTAGTGAAAAATCATTTTTTCTGATAAAATCAAACTTTACTTTGTTAAAAATCCATTTTTCTGGTTTATGATTAAATTTTTTTAACTGAAAGTGAAAATATTTCTTTTTTTATTTAAAACTCTTTTTGTTTAATTAAATTTTAACAAAATTTTAACTTCAAAAAATTAATTTTGAAAGAATTTTTTGTTTAATTTTGCAGAATTTAAAACAAAAACAGGCCAATTTTGAATAAATTTTAAAGATTAGACCATTTAGAATGCCTTGAAAGATTTAAAAAAATTCCTAATACTAGTGTCTTTTAAATAATTTTTTATTTTTAAAAATGAACTTTAAGAGAAAACTAAAAAAGAAGATTATAAGGCCATTTTAGTCCATTTTTTAAATGATTTTTCAAATTTTCAAGAAACAGTCGAGGCAGTTAAAATTATTTACACGAATTAAAGACGTTGTAAATAGATGAGAAATATTAAAAAACTGAGCAAAATTTAAGAAAATTTATTAAATACTTCTTGATTTCTTCCCAACGTTTAAAAGTCTTAAACATAATTGAAAAAGACTCGAATCTTTCCTAATATTTGGTAAAATCCTATGAAATAAAAATTTTTTCTGCTCTTTCTACGACTCCTGCTGCTTCTTCTTCTCCTTCTCTTTATTCTCCTTCTCCACCTCTTGCTCCTTTTCCTCCTGCACATTCCCCTTTTCCACTTCCTGCTCCTTCTCATCCTCCTCCACATCCCTCTTCTTCTTCTCCTCCTTCTCCTCTTTCTCCAACTCCTGCTGCTTCTTCTTCTTCTCCACCTCCACATCCCCATTCTCCTTGAAAACCTCCTCCTGCTCCTCCTCCTCCACATCTTCCTTCTCCCGTTTCTTCTCAACCTCCTGCTCCAACTTCTGCTCTTCCTCCTCATCCCACTTCTCCTCCTCATTCTTCTCTTTCTACATCTTTCTACATTTTAAAGAAATTTTTTTTTAGAATTTAAAAAAAAACAGGAAAATTTTGAATAAATTTTGAAGGTTAGACCGTTTAGAAGGTCTTGAATGATTAACAACAAAATTTTAGTGAACTTTAAGAGTAAACTAAAAAAGAAGATTATAAGGCAATTTTAGTCCATTTTTTAATGATTGTTTAATATTTCGAGAAACAGTCGAGTCATTTAAAAATATTTTCAGGAAATAATGACGTTGTAAATATATAAGAAATATTCAAAAACTTGGAAAAATGTCCAAAACTGTGTCAAATATTTCTTGATTTTTTCCAAACTTTTAAAAGTTCTAAACATAATTGAAAAAGACTCGAATCTTTCCTAATATTTTGTAAAATTCTATGAAATAAAAAAATTCTTCTACTCTTTCTACAACTCCTGCTGCTTCTTCTTCTCCTCCTCCTTATTTTCCTTCTCCACCTTCTGCTCCTTTTGCTCCTAAACATTCACCTTTTCCACCTCCTGCTCCTTCTTATTTACTCCACATCCCTTTTCTTCTTCTCCTTCTCCTTCTTCTTTTCCTCTTTCTCCAACTCCTTGAAAATCTCCTCCTCCTCCTTCTTCTTCACTTCCTCCAAATTCCCCTTCTCCTCTTTCTTCTCAACCTCCTAGTCCATCTTCTGCTCTTCCTCCTCGTCCCACTTCTCTTCCTCATTCTTCTCTTTTTAAATATTATATATTTAATTAATATTTTGTTAAATCCTATAAAATAAAAAAATTCTTCTCCTATTTCCACAACTCCTGCTGCTTCTGCTTCTCCTCCTCCTTATTCCCCTTCGCCACCTCCTGCTCCTTTTCCTCCTACACATTCTCCTTTTCCAAGTCCTGCTCCTTTTCCTCCTGCACATTCTTCTTCTCTATTTTCTGCTCCTTCTTATCCTCCTACATATCCCTCTTCTGCTTCTCCTCCTCCTTCTCCTCTTCACCAACTCCTGCTTCTTTTTCTTCTCCTCCTCCTTATTCCCCTTCTACACCTCCTGCTTATTCTCATCCTTCTCCTCCTCCTCCTCCACATTCCTCTTCTCCTCTTTCTTTTCAACTTCCTGCTCCAACTTCTACTCTTTCTCCTTATCCCACTTCTCCTCATTCTCCTCTTTCTACAACTCTTGCTTCTTCTTCTCTTTCTCCTTATTCTCCTTCTACACCTCCTGCTATGAAATACAAAAAATTCTTTGAAATCTTCTAGTTTCTTGTCTGAAACTTCTGAAGTATTTAAAACAACAAATATTTTTTTAATTTTCTTAAGAATCCCATAAAAATTATATTTGTACAAATTTAAAGACAAAATAATACTTATATTATTTTTCTCAATTTACAGACTTTAATTTCAACTCAAATTAAAGTTTTCAAAAACTTTAAACAAATAAAGATTTATTTATTGAAAGATTGTTTTATTTAATTCATCTAAAAAAGTTTTTTCATTTATAAAACATCATTTATGTTTTCAAACATAATATATGTTGAAATTTTTTCTTTTTTAGTTTAATTCAACTGTTTATGATTTAAAATGAAAATAACAAAATAAATTACAAATGGAAAAACTCTTACATTTGTTGCCTCTAAATTAATCTTTTTGTTTGTAAATTCACAACTACTTACTTGAAAATTGTACTAAAATTGTTAATTATTAAGAAACAGTAAGATTTGGCCAAACTACCCCACCCCTCCCCATCATCTTGCCGCATTTTTGGATAATCTGAAAATAAATTTACGAAAAAAAAAACTAGTCGGAAGAAATTAAGTTAGGTAGGAGGTTGAAGGGACTCAGTCAATATAATTTCCCACTTATCATAATTGCAATGTACGCTAAATTTTTTTTCTGAAAAAAATAAAAACCAATAAAAACGTAAATTGCCCTTCTTTTATGAAGGGAACCAATTTGAAACCGAATTTATTATGTGAACTAGAAATTAGATTTACTTTCCCTCTGTTTTCATTCGTTGCTTATACATCCTTTTTGAGAAGGATTCACTTTGTAGGACAAAGGTTTCCTCAGTTTCCTCCATTTATATTATGCTCAAAGGCTAGAATATTTATACGTGAAGGGATGTTTAACTACAACGGAATGAAATTGAATTTCTCTTTTATTCCTATTTTTTCAGCATAAAAGAATTGTAACTGGGCTGACAAGAATTTACAGAGAGCTTCAGAAAGAAAATTATAATTACGAATGTTTTATTCTCTCTGTCCTAGGAGAAACCTCCATACAGTGAATAATCATTAATTAAAAATATTAATATATTTTAAGTAATTAATTTAATTTAATTAACAGTCAAGACACTATATGTCTTCATAAATAAAAATTGAAATAATTTTACCTAATTAAAGCTAATTAATTCTAAGAGAAATTCTGATGTACTGTCACCAGTTTTTTGTTTTTAAAACTAATCGCAAAATAATTTATCAATAAATAATTAAAAAAACAGTATGTAAACGAAAAAATGTTTTTAATGAATTTCTGAATTTTTCTAAAGGTTTAAATTGTAGACTATTAAAAACGTATAGAGAGTTTTTAATTTTTATTTTACATCACAATTGATATTTCAAGACTAAAAATGTTAACCTAGTAATATTTTTTTTATGTAGAATCTTTTATAAATGGAATGAAATCATTTATAATTTTAATTAATAAATTTTTTTATTTTTTATTCTTAGCAAAGCCTAATTTACTTTTAAAAAATAAAAAAGGGACTTATTTAAACAAACAAGGTAATAAAAAGTTAGTTGAAAATTAAATTGAATTATTAAAATGGAAAATTATGAAAATTGAATATGTTTTTCGAAATTGTTTCTATCAGAATTAAATTAAATTAATCATATTTTCGGGTTAAATTTTAACTGTTTTTTAAATCATTGGCCTTTTTGATTTAAAAACTCAATATAATGGCTATTTTAGTTCTTTCTTGGTTAAAATAATAAAATAATTATTATTTTGGTCTACTAGTGTACTATCAATATTTATTTAATATTGATTTTCATTTCTAAATTTAAAAAAAAATGGCTCTCAAGCTCCGCTGGGATCCGAACCCAAGCAGACATAAGCAATTAACATCAAATTGTTTACTGGTCAAAAACATAACATTAAAAAATATAATATTTTTTAAAAAAAATAATTTAGTTAAAAATTCATGTATTTTAGAAAAAAAAATTAACCATTTCGTTTGGTTGAAAATTCGTATCTTCGGTTGTAAATGCAGAAAAGTCGTCTTTTTGGTTTTAAAAATTCACCAATTTAGTGAAAAAATTTTTCTTTCTTGGTTCAAAATTTGATTTTTTTTATTTAAAATAAATCTCTTTTGGTAAGAAAATGTTTATTTTGGTTAAAAATTTAATTATTTTGTTAAAAGTTCGTTTTTTTCTTAAATTCACCTGTGTTTCATTTTAATGAGAATATTTTTAGTTTCAAATAATTTAGTTGAAAATTCATGTATTTTCAAAAAAAATGAACTATTTTATTTGGTTAAAAATTCGTATTTTCGGTTGTAAATACAACTGTTTTGCAAAAAAGTCGTCTTTTTGGTTTTAAAAATTCACCAATTTAGTGGACATTTTTTTCTTTCATGGTTCAAAAATTAATTTTTTTTATTTAAAATTGATCTCTTTTGATAAAATAAATTATTATTTTGGTTAAAAATTTAATTATTTTGTTGAAAGTTCGTTTTTTTTCCTAAATTCATCTCTGTTTCATTTTAATTAAAATATTTTCAGTTTCAAATAATTTAGTTGAAAATTCATGTATTTTCTAAAAAAAATTAACTATTTTATTTTGGTTGAAAATTCGTATCTTCGGTTGTAAATGCAACTGTTTGGCAGAAAAATCTTCATCTTGGTTTTAAAAATTCACCAATTTAATGGACATTTTTTTCTTTCTTAGTTCAAAATTTGATTTTCTTAATTTAAAATGAATTTCTTTTGGTAAAAAAATGTTTATTTTGGTTAAAAATTTAATTATTTTGTTAAAAGTTAGTTTTTTTGATAAATTTATTTGTGTTTCCTTTTACCTAAAATAATTTTTGTTTAAAATAATATCGACTATTATATTTTTCTTTAAGAATTCATCTATTGCGGTTAAAAATTTTTACATTTTGTAAAAAATTCAACTATATTATTTAGCTGCAAAGTAACTTTTTCTTTTTTTCTTTTCCTGTTTTCTTTTCATGTATTGTGGTTAAATATTTATTCTAAATGTAAAAAATTCAACTGTATTATTCAGCTGAAAAGTAACTTTTTCTTTTTTTTTTCTTTTTTTCTTGTTCTGTTCTTTTCATCTATTATGGTTAAAAATTTCTACATTTTGTAAAAAATTCAACTATATTATTTAGCTGAAAAGTAACTTTTTTTTTTTCTTTTTTTTTCTTTTTTAGTTTCTTCTTAATCTATTGTGGTTAAACATTTATTCTAATTGTAAAAAATTCAACTGTATTATTCAGCTGAAAAGTAACTTTTTCTTTTTTTTCTTTTTTTTCTTTTTCAGTTTTTTTTCATCTAATGTGATTAAACATTTATTCTAATTGTAAAAAATTCAACTATATTATTTAGCTGAAAAATAACTTTTTCTTTTTTTTTCTTTTTCTGTTTTTTTCATCTATTATGGTAAAAAATTTCTACATTTTGCAAAAAATTCAACTATATTATTTAGCTGAAAAGTAACTTTTTTTTTCTTTTTTTCTTTTTCTGTTTTTTTCATCTATTATGGTTAAAAATTTCTGCATTTTGTAAAAAATTTAACTATATTATTTAGCTGAAAAGTAACTTTTTCTTTTTTTTTTTCTTTTTCAGTTTTTATTTCATCTATTGTGGTTAAACATTTATTCTAATTGTAAAAAATTCAACTATATTATTTAGCTGAAAAGTAACTTTTTCTTTTTTTTTCTTTTTTTCTATTCCTTTTTTTCATCTATTGTGGTTAAATATTTATTCTAATTGTAAAAAATTCAACTGTATTATTCAGCTGCAAAGTAACTTTTTCTATTTTTTTCTTTTTTTTTCTTTTTCTGTGTTTTTTTTCATCTAATGTGGTTAAACATTTATTCTAATTGTAAAAAATTCAACTATATTATTTAGCTGAACAGTAACTTTTTCTTTTTTTTTCTTTTTTTCTTTTCCTGTTTTTTTTTCATCTATTGTGGTTAAATATTTATTCTAATTATAAAAAATTCAACTATATTATTTAGCTGAAAAGTAACTTTTTCTTTTTTTTTCTTTTTTTCTTTTCCAGTTTTTTCATCTATTGTGGTTAAATATTTATTCTAATTGTAAAAAATTCAACTGTATTATTCAGCTGAAAAGTAACTTTTTCTTTTTTTTTCTTTTTTTTTTTCTTTTTCTGTGTTTTTTTTTTATCTTTTGTGATTAAACATTTATTCTAATTGTAAGAAATTTAACTATATTTTTTATCTTAAAAGTAAC
>JAAAKG020148022.1:0-10339 GCA_010014905.2 Druon quercuslanigerum
GACCGCCTTCTGCATTTTCCCCGCAAGAGTTTTAGCATATTGTTGACACGCAGGGATGCTTTTTAGGTTATTAACCAGCGAAAGCTTGGCACCTCCAAGAACGTCGATGATAAGGACGATTAATTTAACAGAATATTCCGGATAAACTATCTTTCTTTTCATTCTCCTTGGCTATGATGTTTTTGTTAGGCAATTCCGAAAATTCGATAAAAAAATGACTCGCTTGACTCTATTTATCTAGGAGCGTTTAGCGGATCGATATGTAGGTTGATGCCGTGAGAGTGAAAGAGATGGTAATAAAGCACTCTTAGTGCCCCATTGTGTCTTTGGAAATTTCGTGAAGTTTTTTAAAACCTGCATTTTTGTAATTTGCTATAGAAAAATATAATTTTTTATACATTTTTGAATAAATAAAACTAATTTATAATAAATTAGAAAATGATAATGCAAACTCGCGACTTTTAAATTGCATGAATTGAGGTTTTTAAATCTGCAAACTGATAGCTCTGGCCAGATGCTGCTGCTAACCTAGAAATATGGTTCCGGATCTTGACCATTTTTTGGATATATCGAGTCTTGATATCTCCCAAAAATTTGACCAAATCTGTAACCTATATTTAAAAAAAACAAAATGGATTCTAAAAAACTCTTTCAATACATCCATTGTTATTCCCTCAGTGGTCCAGTTATTAAAATTTTGTATGGTTTAATGGGGATGCTCTAGAGACTTTATTTTTAAAAAAACGATGATCCTTTATTGTTGTAAAATCATTCCATTTAACATTGATAAATAATGTTCTATTTGCTTCTAAATTATGTCCCTAACCTCAGTGACACAGACTTTCTCAAGTGAATTTTCTATCGCATTGTGTTCTACATTGCAGTTTCAGCGACCCATTGCTTCATCTGCTAATAATTCACTAAAAGATTTTCTCAAAAAGTCTAGGGTGGAAAGCCTAGTTACAACAACAGTCCCACGAAATTTCGATTAATGAGGGGTTGGTGGGGGAATTAATTTCAACCGAGAGTCATAGCTGCTCAGTGTTTTATGCTAAGAAGATCACCAACCTTCAGCAGCGTTGTGTTAAATGGGAGTTCATATAGTCTCATTTTCACATTATCGGCCCTCCTTTAGATGTAAAATAAAAAACGATTTTTTAAGAAAATTCAAAAAGGTATTATGATAATCTTTTAGAACATTCCAAAAGCATCATTTTTCCTTTTTTTCAATTTTTTTCATGTCGGGCGTTATTTTCCGTAAAATGTTGATTTTCGTGTGTTTTTTTGAATTTTGTAAATGCTATAACTATGGTCTTTTTGATTAATGCGAATATCAAGACAAAAAATTTATAAATCTAGAAAATTTTAGTTACGGAAGTATTCAAAATGCGCGTAAGTCAAAAATGCGCGTAAGTCAAAATCGCGTAAGTGGCGAACTTAGGAATTTTATCCTGATGTCACAGAATATTCATTAAAACTTAAATTGCAAATTTAAATATGCTAAAATAAAAATGTTGTAAAATGAAGATTATTACAAATTTTGTTATACAGTTTTCTGACAAGCAGTTACTATCACAATAGTTTTAAGCAGCTTAGCACACATTTTTTCTGCTAATCATTAGATTTTAAAGATAAATGTTTTATAGCTATTTACGCTTTTCATTTTTGTTAAGATTTTCTACCGCAAATTGGCAGTGAAAAAAATGTTTGGATTTTAAATACTCATAATTTTGGAAAAGTTTTGGGTTACGTTGTGGTCTGCCATCTAAAGTTTGGATTTTCTAACAAATATTATTATACCTAGGTTACTTCATGCAAAAAAAAAAACGATGAAATTTAAGAAATGAAGCTTAACAATATAAACCTTTTCATGCTCTTTTAACGTGCAACATTCAATTGTAACTACGAAATCCTTGGAAATTTAAGAAAAGAAGATGTCTTGGGAGCTAAGAACCTACTTCCAAATTCACAGAATAAGGCTTGCCAAATGTAATCGATATCAAATTTAATATTCTAAATTATGCTTGTACTAAAAAAGAGTACTTGCTTCAAGAAAATTATCTTACGGAATACATCCCATACAACAATTCCTTAATTAAAAGAAAATGTTTTATCTAAACCAAATGAGCCTCAAGAAATTCTCAAGCGAGCTGCCTGCCGAGAGTCGCTGCTGGCTCTCGCTAACCCAGCGTGGAGCGCGCCATGGTAGTGGGACGGCGCTCAAGCCCGTCGATTGGCTACGAGAACGACAACGAAGTCCAGGCGTCAATCCTACTATAACTTAGCCTAGCGATACTTTAATAGAAATTTAATTTTAAATTAAAAATACTAATTATTAATTAAAAATTATCAAAATTTAGGGGTGTGCGGGATCCCGACTTTTCGGAATCCCGATGTCGGGATGGGTCGGGAAAAGCTTCGGGATGGGAAAGGCACTTTCCCGAAATTTTCGTGATTTCCCGACACTTTAATAATTTCGATTATGTCGATGAATCACTTGTGTGAGCAAACTCGTTCATAGAATCTGTAAGATTGTCATCTGGTCACGAGGAACCTTCACTCTAATTGCCTTTTCAGGTAATTCGAGTGGAGGTCACGTAGATCGAACGTTTCAATTTGCACGGGTTCTCATTTTCATGTAGTAACATGCAACAAATTCAGCAAATACAATACGTTCTATAACAAAAACAAAGTAAATGGCAAATTGCCTTACTCCATAGAGTGCTCTGTATTGGCTTACCATAGAGCGGGGCTATTTGCCCATGCTGGGGCTAAGATGCACAACTCTCTTTAAATATGTTTTAATTAAAATAATTTAAATAAGAAAAATTATCACTACTTCAAGTTCTTTTTCTGCATTTTTAATATCTTAACATTAATTATAAATACAAATCTTATATTTAAAAACTCATCTCTAAATATTATTATTTCAATATAGAGCTCATTTATTTTCTTCTGTAGAAAATTTTTATCAATTAAAAGTTGTTGTTATTTAAAAAAAAAATGATAGTTATATTTTAATTTCATAAATAGGACTTTAGTATAAAACAATTAATTTATACAATGTAAAAAAATAAAAATCTATAGTTATACCTATTCAGAAGATCGGCTGCACAGAAAGCTACAAATTTTTAACAATTCTAAATAATAAGTAGAAAATGATTCCAAAATTTAGAAGTAATTGATTTCTCTTCAAAATAGTAGGGGCCGCGCCCTGGTTGGCCACAGTTGGCGTGCAATTAAAAATGGGTACAAAGAAGAATTCTTGTGATTGAAATAAATAGCTATTATAAAATGCACAATAATGTATGAAAATTGTGTCATTATGCTGTAATTTGTTGTTTAAAAAGCCTTTACCACAAATTCTACCAAATATTTCTTGAAAACAAAGAAATTGATTTTTAAATATGAGCAAATATTTCGGATTCTAAGATTTGATATCAAAATAATTGTATAATAAAGCTGAACATATATTAGTTTATTCCAAAAACCAAGTCCTGGATTTCAGGAAAAGAGCTAGAGAATTGTTTTAAGAACAACTTGATTTAGAAAAATAAACGCAGCTTTTGATGAAACGATAGTTTAATAGACCTAATTCACTTAGTTCATCATACTTCTCTGCAGCAAGAACTAACTAAAGATATAGCCTTGATTTGAATACAAAGATCTTTTTCCGTAAAATAGATTCTAAGGCGTTTAAAAAAAATAAGAGCATTAAGCACAGTAACAAATTAACTTTTAATTCTAAACACCATTTATTCGTAAGATTTTGATCCGACATTTACGTTTCATTTACAAGTAATATACTGTAATTCTTTCTGATTGGATTATGGCTGCCTAAGGGAGTTTCTGCCCATTCAGCTTTGTTCAATAAGGCAACCGTATTAGTGTTTATATTTATTTTCGCCCGTTTGGCAACATTATTAACACGAGTATATATTCCACGAAGAACTGTATTATTATACGCCATTGTTGCCAAGACTTCAGCAGTAGATGTTATTAAAACAATTTGCTCTTCGGTTGAGATGGGCACGTATGCACCATGTGTTCCTCTTACTTCAACTGACTTGTCCACAGGAAAAGTGTATTTTCGAATTTCAAATGCCCGAAGCGGATTAATGTGGGGAACAAGCCTAATTAATCTAAGTTTATTAAATGCATATCCAAATATAAATTGAGGATAAAGCTTGGCAGGAGGAGACCTGGACCTGACACGAAGAGAAGGCTCGCCAGGTGGAAAGCTTGACCTGGCAAGAAGAGAAGGCGTGGCAGGAGGACGAGTTCTTTCTGCAGAATTCCTTTCAGGAGCAGAAGAAGGTTTGCGACGAGAAGCACTTGGAATAGGGTCTCCATTGGGCATGCAATCGAACTGTGCACCTAAGTCTTCAAGAAGGAACAGGATTAAGTTTATTTCTAACTAGCATGGCATATTATTAAATCTTTGTGGCAAAATTAAGAGACAATATTTCGAGGACATAGTGTTTGAAGCTGTAATATTTTTCACTTGGAATATTAACTGAATTCGTTTTGCTAATAAAAATATGAAAATTAAAAATATCGAAATCACGCTAACAAATTCAAAGGCATTTCAAATTGTTTTTCAGATAAGATTTGGTTTTTTAAACAAAAAATTGTGGATTGTGTAACAAATGTCAAAAGTAGGGTAAGTAGGTGACTCTCCGGGACGACTTTTAGAAAAAAATGATTATATTGATTAATTCTTCTTACCAATAGAATTCAAAATAACTAGCATTGTGAAAATCAGAGTACGGACGATCCTCATTATTAAAAAAAGCCGAGAAAAAATAATAATGCAGAACATTGAGCACGGCGTAACTAATTATTATTACGATGTTTCATGTACATACATTTTTCGGAGATAATTATATTATTCCAACTTTTCAAGCATAGCTCGTAAAGTGCTTATCTCTTAGCATTTAATCATCCTTTTAATCCGATTATATTTATTTTTCTTTTGTAATTGGTTTTTAAATCTTCATTCCAAATTTCGGGACGACCAGATATTTTCAAAGAAAATATAATTTTTTACAAAAGAAATAAATGTTCAATTCAAAGGCTATGTTCTCCTACAGCAATGCTACATAGTTTCCGATTTTTTGTTAACTGTTCAACTTTTTATCATTTTCACTCAGAGCACAATAATGCTAGATAGTTGCGGTTTTGAATATATTTCTTTCCTTTTTTTCCACTTTCTACTTAGACGCCTAATAATTAATGCAAGCTAAAAAGCATAATTTTCTAAGAAATTTATTTTTGTTTTTAGCTATGTTTGTTGTAGTAATATCAGAATGTTTCATACCTTCTAACGTTAATTTATTATTCTTTTATCATTAAAACTCCAAAGCAAAGTTAAAAATTTCAGGAAAAACATGATGTTTGTTAGCTCGCACTAATAGAGTGAACAAAAGGATAGCAATTGCAGAAAAAGCTGCGTTTATATATATTTTCTGAATTTTTGAACTTTTATTTGGGGTATTAGTTATAAATTAATAATAAATAAAAAATGCATGGCTTTTAGTTGAAAATTCAACTTTTTGGTTAAGAATTTTTTAATTTTATGAATTTTATTAAAAATTTGTCAAAAATGCATTTTTTGTTTGACGATTCAAAATTTTAGTTAGAAATTCATCTCTTTGGTTTAAAAATTGAACAGTTTTGTTCAAAAGTCCTTTTTTTAATTCAAAAATTAATTTGGTAACTAAAAATTTACCTATTTAATTATTGGTTGAGAATGGTTCTTTTTTAAGTAGAAATTCGACTTTTTGTTCAAATTGTACTACTTTTTTAAAAATAAGTTTTTTAAAAATAAATCTCCTTTACTTGAAAATTCAACTTTCGTTGTGAGATTTCTTGCATTTTGTTGGAACTTGTTTTCGGCAATAATATAGACAAATTGGAAATTTAATTTGCTATTAGCACAAAAAATCAGTATAAACGTAAACTCGGGTTTTACCTAAAGGCTACGTTACTTGGGGGAGGGGGCATAACCAAATAAACTATTGTCCACGGGGGAGGGTGTCGCCCAAAATTGGTAATGTGTTTTATGGATGATACCTAAGAACCCGGAGCTACTTCAAATATCACGTATGTCAAATAAATATTGTCGTCATGTTATACGCGCTTAAGCGGTAAAATATGAGAAAACCCATATAACTATAATATGCATTATAATACCTTCATATGGATTTCCTTTTTCAAACACGTGTTTACCGATAATAATTAAGTTGACTGTGTACATTTTTAAACTTAATGTAAAGCCACGTTCTCACGCATAAACGAGGCGGAGTGAAGAAAGGTGCCGCGAACACGACGCCAGTCTTACTCGGCGCATGCACCTCCCTTCACTCAAGTCTCCCTCTCCACGCGGCATCCCGTGAGACTCTCTGGAAGTATGGCTATAAAAGGCTGTGCACAAGCGAAGATTGACAGAACTCTGCAGCTGGGCATTCCTGGCGGCAGCAACTACCAGCCTGGTTATCCGGTTGTGAGCAACAAGCAAGGTTGCAGTTTATACCTCAGAGCTTTAATAAACAATGCGTCTATACAATAATAACGTATCTTTCCAGTCAATACTTATTCTCGTTGTACCTCCCGACAGCCGGTATTCCGGCTGTGACGACTCCACTCCACAAGCATTTCGCTTTTCTACCAGCACCCCCCTCCCTATTTCTTTCTTTTGTCTTCTTCTATACATCACGTCAGACAGGCGGCATACCGGCTGTCGCGAGAAGGCACTCGCACCCAGCTCCCCTTTCCCTTCCCCGAATACAATAGCCGATATACCGGCTATCAGTCCAAGGGTTCCTGGGTGTTTCATCCTTCTGAATACCATTGCACCAAGACCGTCCATGGTTCGGCCGAGCAAGAAACAACGGTCAGACCAAACGGCCGAAGACTACCAGCAACGTCAAACGCCGTCTTTGAACTGGTCACCGGTGAAAACGGCGACGCAAAAATATTAACCGACATGATCAGCGCATATTAGTTGGGCTAATTAAACGCAGGCAACCACCAAAAAAAGCAAATAAGGCCAAAGCAGCAAGCTGATGGGCCCTTATTAGTCAGATAAATGTTATCTTTCGTCAGATAAACGTGATGCAACCTTTTAATCAAATTTAAAGATAAAATGTATTTCTGGGGTGTACTTTGTTATAAAGGGCTGAATATATTTTAAGTGTAGACTGGATTTACGAATTTCATTTTCTTTATCCTTTTGTCAAGTAAAGACCTTTTAGTTTGACACAATACAAGGAATTATCCAACATTTGAGGTTCAAGTGCATTTCGCGACACTGAAAGTTCTTCATTCGACGAAAGAATGGAATGGGAAAAAGTTCGACGGAAATAAAAGAGACATCACTGTACTCAAAGGATTTTATCCGACATCAGAACAAAAACAATAATGTTGTTTAATTTTACGTTTTCTTGAATTTAATTATGGAGTAGAGGATTTTGGTTTACATTTGGTCTACAAAAAATATTCTGAAATTCTTTCTAATTGAATTATGGCTCCCAATAGGAGTTGCCGTCAACTCATCTTTGCTTAGTATTTTAAACACGTTGCTATTTATATTTATTTTCACCCGCTTTCGAACGCTATTAACACGAGTATATATTCCACGAAAAGCTGTATTATTACACGAAAATATTGCCAAGACGTCACCAGTAGATGTTGTTAAAACAATGCTCTCTTCGGCTGGCATGGGCACATATAAACCATGTGCTCCTCTTACTTCAAGTGGCTTTTCCGCAGGAAAAGTGTATTTTCGAATTTCGAATTGCCGAAGTGGATTAATGTGGGGAACAAGCCTAATTTTTCTAAGTGCAGTAAATTTAAATCCGAGTATGGATGAAGGATAATGTGTGGCAGGAGGAGACCTTGACCTGGCACGAAGAGAAGGCTCGGCTGCAGGAAGAATTCTTTCTGGTGTATGTCTTTCAGAAGACGAAGAAGCTTCGCGACGAGAAAATATTGGAATAGGGTCTCCATTGGGCAAGCACTCGAACTGCGCATCTAACTCTGCAGAAAGAAACAGGGTTAAATTTATTCCCAACTAGCCTAGCATATTATGAAATCTTTGTGGCAAAATTGCGAGACAAGATTTTGAGGACATTGAGAGAAGTGTATAAAGTTGTAATATTGATTCATTCTACTTACCAATAGAATTCAGAATAACTAGCATTGTGAAAATTAGAGTATGTACGATCTTCATTTTTTCAAAAAAACCGAGAATAAATAATAATGCAGAACGTTGGGCACGGCGTAACTAATTATTATTACGATGTTTCATGTACATATATGATTCGAAGATAAATTATATTTTTTCCCACTTTTCGAACATAGCTCGTAAAGTGCTTATCTCTTAGCAGTAAATAACCCTTTTAATCAAATAATATTTATTTATTTTTTTGCTTTAAAAAACTTAGATAATATTTTTTAAAAGTAAATGCTAATTAAAATCTCTTGAACTGTCACATTAACTTCTGTAATTGGCTTTTAAGTCCTTTTTTAAATTAATTACGACACTGAAAATTATGTAACTTGCAAAAATGGGGTTAATTGGCCAAGATTATGACAAATATTAGATCAGTGATCCCAAATCCCGGGACGACCACACGTTTTCAAAGAAAATATAATTTTTACAAAACAACTAAATTTTCAATTCAGAACTATGTTCTCCTACAGTAATGCTACATAGTTGCGGATTTTTTTTAACCGTTCAACTTTTTATCATTTTCACTCAGAGTACGGTAATGCTAGATAGTTGCAAGCTAACAAATATAATTTTTCAAACAATTTATTCTTGTTTATAGCTGTTTTATCTTATAGTAATGCTAGAATCATCATTATAACCCCAAAGCAAAGTTAAAAATTTCAGGATAAATATGATGTTTGTTAACTCGCATTAAATATTACTCTACTAAGTAAAAAGTAAACATTTTTTTTGTGCATATATATTGCTAAAATAAAAAATGTATTTAAAACATTCGACGAATGTTCTATATTGTGCTTATCAGAATTGCTCTAAGAGAAAACAGTTATAAAAAAATAATTGAAATGAAAATGACCCTGCACTTGCATCAAGTACTACGTCACTCTAATTATCAAGTTGATTAAGGGTGTTAAAAAAGTATTGATGGTTTGAAGAATTATTTCTGTCAAGTTTAAATTATTACTGCCTCGATCTAACTGAAAAGTTAAAAAATTCGAAATGAACCGCGACATTTAACACTATTCTGAGACAACATTTCAAAAAGCACTAATAAATTGCCTAAAAGAGTTTTTTAAACATCTAATTATAAACAAAAAGATCAGTGTTATGCATTAGAAACAAATTTTTTAAAAGATATTATTAGATATTTCCAGAAAAAATGTAAGGTTTACAAATATTTACAACTATTTACATAATGTCTCATATCTGTCTAGTTCCTTAACTCAAGCATCTAGTTCTTTAACGCATCTTCGTCTACATATGCTATAACATATCCATTATTTACAATCTTTACACTTTTAATCTAGGAGACTTCCGTTTCCTTATTCTTCCACTTTTTTTTTGTCCTCGAATTTACCATTTTTTCACATGCATTCTATCATGTACGCTCATTCGCTCCCCTAGCACCCTCCAACTCCTTCATCCATTCTTCTCCTAATCCATCCTACACTAGAATCTTAACCATATTCTCTTCCCAGCTTCCTTTATGCTACATTCCTCTTCTACATCCTTCCCATACGTTCTCACATGTTCCCTCCTCTCATTCACATACTCTACACTTTATGTTCTCTTCCTTTTCCCAATACCTCCCCTCTTTTACCTCGTTTCTGAATCTAAATCTTGCTATTCTGGTCCACCTTTGCTCTCCCCATTCCTTATCTGAATACTTTGGTAAACCTTCCTTTTTATCATCTTATACTATTTATTATATTTTGATTCCTCAATTATCCCCCATCTTTCTATTAATTGTCTTTCCCTGTCCTTTTCTTCCGATTCTTCATAGTTTACTCCAGTCCCGTCTGCCATGTCTCTAGCATTCAAGAACTTCTTCCTTTCTTATTCCCATCTAGTTAATTCTATCGACCTCCCTCTCCTCTCTTCTACTTACATCAAACACTTTCTCACCAACTCCCCTCCCTTTTCCTCCCTCAGCTTCGTCTTCTCTTCTGTCACCATATATCCTCGCGTCCTCCAACCTCCCCCTAATGTCCACCTTATATATCTTTTTTGTAAACTCTCAATATCTTTTCTTTCTTCCCATCCCCATATCTCTGCCCCATAACTTAATACCGGCCATACCAGCGTATCAAATAACCACATTCTCCT
>JAAAKG020148023.1:0-32171 GCA_010014905.2 Druon quercuslanigerum
TTTATTACACCATTGCGTATAACTTACTGCGTCATAAGCTAAAAATTAAGTTGGCCCCTCATTCTCATTGAATTGCACACATTTGAGGGGCCAAAAGTAGTTTTTATTTTTTAAAACTATGAAGTAATGCTTTGATCATTTCCGCAAAAGTATATATTGATGCCTTGAATGTGAGCATAACATAGAAGAAAAATTGTTGGTGTTCCAGAGGTACTTCCCTTCAAAAGAATTGAATTTTTTCGGAACTCCCTTAGTACCCTCTATAACATATATTTTGACCAACGGGGGGACCCAGACCATGCTTATCCTGCTACGGCCTTTACAAAAATTACATGCATGAGGGAAGGATCTCCTGCCCCCTACCGTAAAAATTCGTAACAAAATGTCACGCCCCCCCCCCCAAGCAAACCCGAATTGCTTCGTAATTTAGACACAGTTCCTTATTGGATTCAATTAATTCCAAACGAAAAGACTTTTTACTAAACTCTACAGTGTACGAACTAGAGAGTGAAGAGTGTCCGAGCTCAGGGAACTTGGCGGAAGGGGGCATGGTTCAATTTTTTAATGAAGTCAATTAATTCACGAGGACGCTGGCCGTGCACGGAAGCAGTATTCACTACGGAAAAAGTAGTCACGACGTCGAAGACTCGGCGGCGCCTGCGTCGCGCAATGACGTCATTGGTGAACCGGGCAGTCAGTGGAGCAGACAGTCAGTCTCGGCGTAGCGCTCACAGAGTACAGATGTGGAGTGAAAGACGAGAATAGTGCGGGTCTTGATTGATAACAGAAAGGGGAAATCCAAAGTTTCCAGTCACATAAATCGGAGTCAAAAATTACTCTGAAAATAGTCCGGAAAGAGGTCAATCAAAAACCGGAAGTTGAGAGTTCCGGAAATTGGATCAGTAGTCAGGCACACGAGGTCCGAGAACCGCGCGAGTGATTCGTCGGGAGTGAAGAATAGAGGTAGTTCCCCAGGGAAAACCCTAGTGCGCGCGCCTTCGATCCCTGAAAGCGTCGCGACGCCCGAGGCGAACTCAAGCGTTCCCTGACAAAGGGAAACGACTTTCCCCCTTTTCAATACTCTTTTCTCCCAATTAGAAATAAAAGTGGCTCCTTAATTTCTGCTCTTGGGCGGAAAATCCCTTGGAGGTGTTTCGGGGCGGAAGTTGAACTCCTGAGTGTATTTCGTCGATTTTTGTTTTAATTTTGTGTTGGTGCGGGAAGTTGGGTTTATTTTTTTTTTTGAAGTGACGGATCGACCGTGACTATGAGAGGATGAGTTGCACAGTGAAGATCTCGAGCGCCAAGACCTGGAGCGGATCGCAAAGGAAGATAAATTCGGTCGCTGAGGAGACGACGGTGTGTCCCCTATCAGGAAATGTGGGTGGATCTCCTCAAGGACAGAAGACGGTTTCTCCGAGGCCGGTCAAGTCCATCGCAGTGAAAAAAGGCGAGGACACGACCAAATTACTGAAATATATTGATGACAATGTCGTTGGCAAGAATGGCACCTTCTTCGGACCATTTGGACGCAGAAAAGGTCAGTGGGACAATATCGACTTTGTAGAGAGCTAGACGAACCCGCATTGTGGCGCTATTGCAACAGCTGTTTTATTTTTTAATTTTCTTCTGTGGCTTTTATTATCCTGGGGGAAAAAAATTCCCCTATTTAAATTATAGAAGAAGAACAATTGAGAGGGCGTCCAGCACCTTTCAAAACCTTAAAAACATTTGGTGAAATTGCAGTTAAGGCCCTTTTCTGAAAAGTAGGGTTCAAAAGAAAAAGATACTTCAAAATTGCTCATTTTTGGCCTCTTGATCAATAAAAAGTGAGCGGAAGCAAACATTTCGAAGCATTTGTTTATAACCCATTTGTGGCCCATTTTACAGACATTTTTTTTTCTAACCCCTTTTTTTAGAAAAGGGCCTAAACAGCAATTTTACGAAATATTTCCTCAGAGCAAAAATATACCTCCGGGATAATCCGTCGGACATCCTGCAAGCGGGAAATTAGAATATCCTTAAAATACCTCAGGGGTATCCCTAATATAGCCCAGAAGTATCCCCAAGATATCCGGGATGTCTAGGGGATGCACAGTGATAAAAAACGTTTTTCTTTGTTCATAAACCTAATATCTCAAGATTGGCTGAACGGAATTGAATGAAATTTAGACTGAGTATAGTTTACGTTATACCTGATAAGGAAAAAATTATTGATTTTTATTTAAAGTTCGTCTTTTTTTATAATACATAAATTTTTTTGCTGGAAAATTCATATTTTTTAGACTAAGAGTCAAATCTTTGTTTGAGAATTTTCGAATTATATTAATAATTCATTTTTTTCATTAGAAAAGTAATATTTTTGTTTAAAAGTATATTTTTTTAGTTGAAAATTCAACTTTTTGATTGAGGATTCTTGAATTTTATTTGAAATTTGTCCTTTTTTGTTATAAATTAATTTTGTTGCTGGAAAATTCGTATTTTTTAGTCTAAAAGTCAAATTTTTCTTGAGAATTTTTAAATTGTATTAAAAATTCTTTTTTTTCATTAGAAAAGTAAACTTTTTGTTCAAAAATGCATCATTTTTAGTTGAAAATTCAACTTTTTGTTTGAGAATTCTTGAATTTGATTGAAACTTCGACTTTTTGGTAGTAAATTATTCTTTTTGTTTAAAACTGTATTTTTTGTAGTTAAAAATTTAACGTTGTAATTTAGGATTCTTGAATTTGGTTAAAAATTCGTCTTTTTATAGTAAATTAATTTTTTTTTTTAAATAAATCTTTTTTAATTGAAAATTCAACTTTTTCGTTGAGAATTTTTAAATTGTTTTAAAAATTCTTTTTTTTTCATTAGAAAAGTAAACTTTTTGTTCAAAAATGCATCGTTTTTAGTTGAAAATTCAACTTTTTGTTTGAGAATTCTTGAATTTGATTGGAACTTCGACTTTTAATTTAACGTTGTAATTTAGGATTCTTGAATTTTGTTAAAAATTTGTCTTTTTATAGTAAATTAATTTTTTTGTTTAAAAATAAATCTTTTTAAATTGAAAATGCATCGTTTTAAGTTGAAAATTCAACTTTTTGGTTGAGAATTCTTGAATTTTGTTAATAATTCGTCTTTTGATAGTAAATTATTTTTTTTGTTTTAAAATAAATCTTTCTAAATTTAAAATTTAACTTTTTGATTGAGAATTCTTAAATTTAACTAAAAATTCGTCTTTTTTGTAATAAATTAATTTTGTTGTTGGAAAATTCATCTTTTTTAGTCTAAAAGTCAAATTTTTGGTTGAGAACTTTTAAATTTTATTAAAAATGTGTTTTTTTATTAGAAAGGTAATCCTATTGTTTAAAAATGCATCGTTTTTAGTTAAAAACTTAACTTTTTGCTATCAGAATTCTTGAGTTTTGCTCAAAATTCATCTTTTTATAATAAATTTATCTTTTTGTTATAAAATAAATCTTTTTTAATTGAAAATTCAACTTTTTAGTCGAGAATTTTTAATGTTAATTACAAATTATTTCTTTTCATTAGAAAAGTAATCTTTATGCTTAAAAGTGTATTTTTTAGTTATAAATTAAAGTTTTTCGTTAAGAATTCTTGAATTTGATTGAAAATTCGTATTTTTTTGTAATAAATAAATTTTTTGCTAAAAAAGGTATCTTTTTTAGTCTAAAAGTCAAGTCTTTGTTTGAGAATTTTTAAATTTTATTAGTAATTCATTTTTTCATTAGAAAAGTAATTTTTTTGGTTTAAAAATGCATCGTTTTTAGTTGAAAATTGAACTTTTTTGTATCAGAATTCTTGAATTTTGTTAAAAATTCGTATTTTAATAGTAAATTAATCTTTTTGTTTTCAAATAATTTTTTTTTAATTGAAAATTCAACTTTTTGGTTGAGAATATTTAAGTTTTATTACAAATTCTTTCTTTTCATTAGAAAAGTAATCTTTGTTTAAAAGTGTATCTTTTTTAGTCTAAAAATGAAGTTTTTGGTATCAGAATTCTTGAATTTTTAAAAAAAAAATTTCTTTTTATAGTAAATTAACCTTTTTTTTACAATAAATCTTTTTGATTGAAAATTCATCGTTTTGTTAATAAATTAATTTTGTTGCTGGAAAATTTATCTTTTTAGTCTAAAAGTCAAGTCTTTGATTAAGAATTTTTGAATTTTATTAAAAATTTGTTTTTTTCATTTAAAAGGTAATCTTTTTGTTTAAAAATGCATCGCTTTTAGTTGAGAGTTTAACTTTTTTGTATCAGGATTCTTGAATTTTGTTAAAAATTCATCTTTTTATAATCAATTAATTTTTTTGTTTAAAAATAAATCTTTTTTAATTGAAAATTCAACTTTTTTATTTAGAATTTTTTAATTTTATTAAAAATGATTTTTTTATCAGAAAAGTAATATTTTTATTTAAAAGTGTATCCTTTGTAGTTGAAAATTCAATTTTGTGGTTGAGGATTCTTAAATTTTATTTAAAATACGTCTTTTTCTGTAATAAATTAATTTTTTTGCTGAAAAATTGATCTTTTTTAGTCTAAAAGTCAAATTTTTGGTTAAGAATTTTTAAATTGTACTAAAATTTCTTTTTTTTTTATTAGAAAAGTAATTTTTTTGTTTAAAAATGCATAGTTTTTAGTTGAAAATTCAACTTTTTGGTTGTAGAGAGAAAATTAATATTTTTGGGTAAAAATGTAACAAATAGGTTATAAAGTTGAATTTATTTCTCACAAATTCATCTCTTTGGTTGGAAATTGAACTGCTTTATTAAACAATTTTTTTTTGTTGAAAAAGTACATTAATGATTGATAATTTACCTGTTCTATTTTTAGTCGATAATGGATCTTTTTCAGTACAAAGTCACCTTTTTGTTAAAATTGAACTATTTTGTCAAAAATGTTTTTTTTCTTCAAATTATTCTAGTTTAGTATTTTTTTGTATCAAAATTAACATTTCCCTAGTCGAAATTTAGAGCCTACTTTGAAGATGCAGCTCCTTCATGAAAATAAAGTTAAAATTATTTAGTTAAAATTCAAAGGAAAATTGGTACCTTAGATTTTTCATTTTCCTGGAAAATTAATTATAATAAAATATTTTTTCTTGTTTTATCGAATTTTCCAGGGAAATGAAAAATCGGAGGTACAAATTTTCCTTTAAATTTTAGTTTGGCCTATGTAAATAAAGAAATTTAAGTATTAATATAAAAAAATGTATCATTATTTCTATAAGTTTGAGTCAGTTTATTCATAAAATATGAAAAGTACCCGATTTTCCATGGATTTTCCGGCCTTGGAAAATTTTTTTGGATCTTGGGAGTATTTTTTTCTTATTATTTATAACGTTAACTGTATTCAGTCTAAATTTCGTTTAATTCCATTCAGCCAATCTTGAGATATTAGGTTTATGAATTATATTCCTGGGGCAACCTGGGAGATAAATGAGATCCTAATTCTAGGAGGGTCGAAACCTTAAATTATTTACGAAAATTTGGAATTCTTGTTTGCGGACTTGCTACTCTCCTAATTTATATTTTAAAATTCAGTGTCAAATTTCGTAGGAAAAAAAATGAAAGATTATCAATTGTTCTAATTATTTAGCTACACGTCTGACTAAAGTCTGAATTTATCTACTTAGTGAAACATCTAATATATTATTTTTTATCTTTTCTAATTAGGTCTTATCTTTCTTTATATATTTACTTTTAATATCACAATATCTTGTTCAGGCCAGTTTTGAAATATGGAATGTCTGTCTCAAACTGGGATTTACCTACTTGTTAATAAATTAGTCATTATTATTTTCTTTTCTGATTACGTCTAATTTTTTACATGTCATAATATTTCATTTATTCATCCTTCCCCCTGTGAAGAAATGTACTACAATTGATTTATGAAAATCATGAATACTTAACTTGGCCATGATTTTGCATATAAAAATTAAACTTTAAAGAATTTATTTTTTTCCCCTGTGTTCTCCGGAAAAACTCCCGTTTTTTTTTATTATGTTAGAAAGTATTTTTTTTCTCGTGAAAATTTAATTCATCAGTTGAATTGAAAATTCATCTCTTTTGATTAATTTATTTAGTTGAATAAAGTTTATTAAAAATTCATCTTTCTTAGTTGAAAACTAATTTTTTTGTGGATTTTTTTTAATTTGTGTATTTTTGGCTTGAATATTTGGCTATTTGTTTGAAAATTAAAAATTAAAGTTTGATTGTTTGATTAAATTCTCTGAATTAATTTTGGTCAAGTTGAAATTTTATTATTAATATAAAATTTAACTTTTTTAGTTTAAAAATTCGACTTTTTTGGTAGACAAATAATTTTTGTTGAAAATTCAGTTTATTGTTCGAAAATTCAACTTTATTTGGTAAAAGGTCTATATATTTGGGCATAAATTAAATTTCTTTTTGTTTAAATTTCATCTCTTTTTTAAAATTAAACTATTTTTTAAAAATTAATTTTCTTTGTTTAAATTCAACCAGTTTAAATTAAAATATAATTGTTTTAAAATATTCAGCCTGAAAGCTGAAAATTTAGCTGTTTTGTAGAAAAATATTTTTTTTTAGTTAAAAATTAAACAATCTAGTAGAAAATTTAACTATTTGGTTTGAAATGAACTTTCTTGTTGAAAATTCGTTTTTTTTTTAAGTTAAATTTATCTGGTTGAAAATTAGTTTTTCAGGCTGAAAAATTAACGATTTCATCTTTGATTCAAAATTCACCCTTCTTGAATGAAAAATTATTTTCTCGTTGACATTTTTTTCCTGTTTAAAAGTCAACTTTTTTCTAACTACTTTTTTTTAAATTTTCATCTCTTTTTTCAAATGTAACTATTTTCTGAAATGTTTTTAATTGTTTGTGAAATAATTGTTTTGAATTTATAAAAATTTTGCTAAAAACTAAGCTCAGTTTTAAAAAGTACAAAAAAAAGTAATCAGGCTGCAAAACAATAATGTCAAAATTACGTAGTAATAATATTGTATACAGAGAAAAAACGAAAAGAGACTTAACGAAAGTTTCGTGAATTCTCTTTTTGTTTCTTTCGACATAAAAGTTTGCAGAAACACAAATTGCAGATTGTGCCTCCGTAGAAGTATTATTTTCTAATAATTTTTTATACTTATCACAGTTTTTAGGTAAATTATATTAAATTTACATAAATAATTGGAAAAAAAAGAAAATTCCCCTTAATTTCGTTCGAATCTCTGCCTTTTTGTCGAAAATTAACCATCATGGTTGAAAGTTCGTCCTTTTTGATTAAAATGAAAATGTTTATGTGTAAATTAATCTGACTTGGTGAAGGATTCAGCAATTTTGTACAAAATTAAACTATTTGGTTAAAAAAACTATTTTTACGTAACTTTGACTTTTGGATTGTAAATTAACTTTCTATGGAAATATTATTATTAATATTATTATAACTTTCTATTGAAATTTATTCCTTATAAATTGTAAAAAATTAACGCCCTTGGCTGAAAATTTAACTATTCCATTTTTAGAAAATTAATCTTCCGGACTAAAAAATCATCTTTTGGGATGAAATTTTGTTAAAACATTCCTTTTTTTAATATTCAAAATTTTATTTGAATTTTCAAATCATTTTTTAATCGTAACTTTTTTCTGAAATTTTCTAAATTGTTTGTGAATTAATTTTAAATTAATTTTTGTTAAAAATTCGTCTTTTGGTAAAAAATTAACTTCCTTGGCTAAAAATTTAACTTCCATTTTTAGAAAATTAATCTTCCGGAGTAAAAAATCATCTTTTAGGATTTTTTTCAACTTTCTTTTTTTTAACTTTAAAAATTTTAGTTAAATTTTCAATTCTTTTTTTATATGTAACTATTTTCTGAAATTTTTAAAATTGTTTGTCAATTAATTTTTGTTGAAAATTCGTCTTTTATGGTACAAAAAACTAAGCTCAGTTTAAAAAAGTACCAAAAACATATTTAGATTGCAAAGCCATACTGTCAAAATTACGTGGCAATAATATTGTATACAGATAAAAAACGAAAAGAGACTTAACGAAAGTTTCGTGAAGTCTCTTTTTGTTTCTTTCGACATAAAACTTTGCAGAAACACAAACTGCAGATTGTTGCTTCGTAGCAGCATTATTTTTTAGTAATTTTTTATACTTGTCATAGTTTTCAGGTTATTAAAAATAAATTTGCATAAATAATTGGAAATTATAAGGAAATTCCCCTTAATTTCGTTCAAATCTCTGTGTTTTTACACAAACGAAATTATTTAGCATTTTTGGAAATTGCCAATTATTTCGAGGTAGTTATAACAATTTTGCTAAAAACTAAGCTCAGTTTAAAAAAGTACAAAAAAAAAATAAGGCTGCAAAGCCATAATGTCAGAATTACGTGGTAATAATATTGTATACAGATAAAAAACGAAAAGAGACTTAACGAAAGTTTCGTGAAGTCTCTTTTTGTTTCTTTCGACATAAAACTTTGCAGAAACACAAATTGCAGATTGTGCCTCCGTAGCAGTATTATTTTCTAGTAATTTTTTATACTAATCATAGTTTGCAGGTAAATTATTATAAATTTACATAAATAATTTTTTGTTTTTGTTTTTTTGTTTAAAAGTTCGTGTTGTAGAACGTGTGACACAGGGATCTTATGCGATAGGGAAGCCTTTAAGATGCTCGGATATTCTGTAAGAGGGTCAGAGGTTCAGGTCTTGTGTGAAGCTCGAGAATCGATTGAACCGAGCACGTTCTGCTAACGATAAGATGATTGGCCGAAAATAATGTGCATCATTGATGTCAGACTAAAATACTAACTAGCCTTGTACCGTTTTAAAACTGTTCTAGAACACATCTGAGACTTCTCTTCGCGAATCTCAAGAGTTGCTAATGTCATCAACTTTTACTTTCTATTCTCGACCGGAAAATTAAATAATTATAATTATAATAATAACTGGGAAAAATAATAAAAATATAAAATTAATATTTATACAAAATTTTCTTTCAAATCTATTTGACATCAGGCTTGACACTAGGGTGGCCTGACAAAATAAATTTTTTTTTTTTATTTGCCTCAACCCTCCTTTTTTTATTCAGTGTGAAAATAATTTAGCAATTTTTTATTTAACTAAAAAATTTAATTAAAGAATCCAAGTAGCAAATTTAAATCATTACCATAAAATGTTTCTAATTAAATTTGAAAAATATTCAAATTTTTTTAAAAAAGAAAAGAAACAAAAAATAATTTTTTTTTTTGATAAAAAGAAAAGGCAGTGCTCTTTTATTTTTATTATTACCAAATCGCAATAAAAAAACATTTAAAAAAATAATCAATAACGTTTCAAGACAAACCTTATCAAGGCAAAAGAAATTCGAGCAGGCACGAACAGCAACGAAACCACGATGCTCTCTTCCTGGTAACCGAGAATAAAAATTTTTTTTTTTTATTTTTGTCACAATTTATGCCCAAAAGTAAAAAAACACTCTCGATATTTTGATTTATTTGTCATCCCCCACCACCGCCCAGAAAAGTAACGTAGCCCAAAATTCCTTTAAAATATAAGAAAGGGTGATTTGTCGAAAGAAACAAAAAGGGACTTCACGAGACTTTCGTTAAGTCTCTTTTCGTTCTTCTCTATATAAAATCTTATTTCTACGTAATTTTTAAATTATTTTTTTGTACATTTTTAAACTGAGCTTAGTTTTTAGCAAAATTTTTATAAATTCATAAAAATTATTTCACAAACAATAAAAAAAAATTTCAGAAAATAGTTGCATTTGAAAAAAAGAGTTGAAAATTCAAATAAAATTTTGAATCTTAAAAAAAAGAATGTTTAAAAAAATTTAATCCCAAAAGATGATTTTTTAATCCAGAAGATTAATTTTCTCAGAATGGATGAATTTTCAACCATGATGGTTAATTTTCGACCAAAAAGACGATTCTTGAACAAAATTGTTAAATTATTATTGAATGAGGAATTTTTCAGAAATAGAAAAAATGGCAAATTTCTACCAAAAACACAAGTTTTAAACTAAATGCGTTATTTTATAAACAAAATTGTTAAATTTTAATGACAAAATGACTTAAAACGGTTAAATTTTCAATAAAAAAAAATTTTTAGAAAAAAAGTTAATATTCATAAAAAAATTAAATTTTTAGAAAAAAATAGTTTAATTAAAAAAAATTTTTTTAAACGAATAGTTTAAATTTTAAACGAACAAGAACTTTTAAACGAACAAGACTAATTTTGTAACCAAGATCAAGAATCAAGAATAGTAATTTTCGACCAAAATTAAAAATTAAATTTCAAACTTAAATAAAAAAAAATTAATTGTAAACCCAAAAACCAACGAATTTTTAATAAAAAAGTTAGATTTTCAACAAAGGTGTTCAATAAAAAAGATGATGTTTCATCTTGAAAGGTTAATTTTTTTTAATGGAATAGTTAAATTTTCAACTAAGGTGACGAATCTTAAAAAAAAAAATGAATTGTTAACAAGCTATTTGAACTTTCAACCAAGTAGCTGAATATTCAACTAAAAAAGATGAATGTTTAACCAAATAGTATAATTTTAAATAAAAAATAAGATTTTTTATCAAAAAAGTTAGTTGTCTACCCAAAAATTACATTGTCATCAAAGTATTTTTATTTTTAACAAAATAGCTTATTTTTCAACTGAATAGTTTGATTTCTGCAAAATTGTTGCTTTTCTAACAAAAAAGAACGAATTTTTATCCAGGGAGATTAATTTTTGGCCAAAAATAAAGAATCTTTAACAAATTTTTATTTTTTTAAATTTTTTTTCATGTTTTATAACCAAAAATGGAACAATTACGTTGTTAGTGAAAAAAATCCTTAAAATAAATTATTAAGAGAAGGATTAAAAATTTTCAACTAAAAAAATGCTTTTTAACCAAGTAGTTAAATATTCAATAGAAAAGATAATTTTGTAACAAAAAAGTTAATTTTTTATCAAAAAGTTACTTTTTCATCCAAAAAGTTTCATTTTTAACAAAAAATTTAATTTCCAACCGTTAGTTAAATTTTCTACGAAATTTATAAATCTTCAACCAGACAAGATTAAGTTAAACCCAAATAGTTGCAATTTTAATAAAAAAGGATGAATTTAAAGCGAAGAAAAATAATTTTAGATCAAACAAGTCTAATTTTTAATAATATAAATAAATTTTCTATTAGAAAAGATCAATTTTCTATAAAAAATTTTTATTTTCAAATTAAAAAAATAATAGTAACATTTTTTATTAAAAAGATTAATTATCAATACTTGAATTTTGACCTAAAATTGGAATAGTTAAATTTTCAGTTTAATAAATTGAATTTTCAAAAAAGAAGGTAAATTTCTAGCAAAAAAAATATTTTTCTGTATAGAGCAAACAATTTTTTAAACTAAATTCTTGAATTTTAAAGCCAAACAAAAAAATTTTTTAAACAATTGTTGGATTTTATATTTTTTAAATAGAGTTAGCAGCCCAAAAAGAAAATAAATAAATTTTCAACTAAATAGTTGCATTTACAAAGTGGAATTTTTAAATAGAAAATATAAATTTTGACCCAAAATTGGAAAAGTTAAATTTTCAGTTCAGTAAATTGAATTTTCAAAAAAGGAGTTAAATTTCTAAAAAAAAAAAATATTTTCCTATATAGAGCGATCAATTTTTTAAACTAAATTCTTGAATTTTAAAGCCAAACAAAAAAATGTTTTAAAAAATTGTTGAATTTTATAAAAAAAAAACAGAATTAGCAACTTAAAAAGTCGAATTTCCAAAAAAGGTTGAATTTTCAAACCCAAAAAGACGACTTCTCTACAAAAATGTAAATTTAAAAAAAGTTCATTTTCAACTAAATAAATTGATTTAAAACCAAACAACGAAACTTAAATATCAATAGTTAAATTTGCAACTAGAGATGAATCTCCAACAACAAATTTATTTTTAACAGAGTAGTTCCACTTTTAAAAAACAGAAAAAAATAATTTTTTTATAAATTTATCACCCCCCCTCCATTTCTGTTATTGTATCATAAGAAAAAATAGAATAGTTGTATTTGCAAGCCGAAAACAATTTTTTTAATAAGAGACTGGAATTTTCAAATAGAAAATATAAATTTTGATCCAAAATTAGAAAAGTTAAAATTTCAGTTCAATAAATTGAATTACCAAAAAAGGAGTTAAATTTCTAACAAAAAAAAGTATTTTCCTCTAAAAAATGAACCATTTTTTAAACCAAATTCTTGAATTTTAAATCCAAACAAAAAAATTTCTAAAAATTGTTGAATTTTATAAAAAAATAAATAGAATTAAAAATCCAAAAAGAAAATCAATGAATTTTCGACTAAATAGTTGCAATTGCAAGCCGAAAACAATTTTTTTTATAAGGGAGTGGAATTTTAAAATAGAAAAAAAAAATTTTGACACAAAATTGGAATAGTTCAATTTTTAGTTCCATAAATTGAATTTTCAAAAAAGGACTTAAATTTCTTGCAAAAAAAATATATTTTCCTGTATAGAGCGAACAATTTTTCAAACTAAATTCTTAAGTTTTAAAGCCAAACAAAAAAATGTTTTAAAAAATTGTTGGATTTTATAAAAAAAAAAAAGAATTAGCAACCCAAAAAGAAAACAATTTTTTTATAAGAGACTGAAATTTCCAAATAGAAAAGATAAATTTCGATCCAAAATTGGAAAAGTTTTATTTTCAGTTCAATAAATTGAATTTTCAAAAAAGAAGTTAAATTTCTATCAAAAAAAATATTTTTCAGTATAGAGCGAACAATTTTTTAAACCAAATTCTTGAATTTTAAAGACAAACAAAAAAATGTTAAAAAATTGTTGAATTTTATTTAAAAAAAAAAAATAGAATTAGCAACGTAAAAATTCGAATTTCCAAAAAAGCTTGAATTTTCAAACCAAAAAAGACGACTCTCTACGAAAATGTAAATTTTCAAAAAAAGTTTATTTTTAACCAAATAAATGGATTTTTTCATCTAAAGCGATCTATTTTCAACAACAAATGGAATATTTGAATTTTTAGTTCAGAAAATTGATTTTCAACCCAAAAAAGAAACTTGAATATAAATAGTTTAATTTTCAACCAGAACAGAAAAAAAAAACGCTTTTAAATTTATCACCCTCCCCCCCCCCCATTTTTGTTATTGTATCATAAGAAAAAATAAAATATTTGCAAGTTATACAAAAAGTTTATATTCTAAATGTTAACGACCTTTTCTTGTGTAAAGTCTCAGAAAAGTTTCCCGTCTATAAATTAAAAATTGTGTATTGTAGTAGCAGCTCTTCATGATAACATTTCTGGGTCAAAAGTGCAATAACAAGGCTTTTTATCCAAGTACCTTATGCGACTAGATAAAATATAGTCTTTCAAAATTCTTCAAAAAAAGTTTTTAAAAATAAATTTTTTGAAACCTGGAAATGGAATTTTTATTTCTTTAACAAAAATTTGTTTTTAAACAATTCATAACCCCGCTATTCTTTTATTTAATTTCTAAGTTTTTATTTTTTTTTAAATAGAAAAAGGTCCCTTTTACCAATAGATTGTTCATTTTATCTCGGTAAAAATTCACAAAGATGCGATCAAAAATATTTTAAAGTTTCTAATTTATTCCCATTTTTTTCTACTTTACCAACAATTTAATTGAAATTTTTTGAAATCTGATAATGTGTCAATTTTAAATTGAAATTTATTTTCTTGGTATTTATATTCCTTTTTTTTTGAGTTCTTTTCGTTAATTTTTTTGTTGTTGAAAAAATAACTTTTTAACTGCAAATGTAACTATTCCTTTTTTGGTTGTGAATTTTTTTTATTTGAAAATTTCACTACTTGTTTAAAAATGAAACTATTTTGTTAAATTTTAATTATTTTTTTGTTTGAAGGTTTATTTTTTTGTTTAAAAATGTAATATTTTTGTTAGGATTTTTGTGGCTTGAAATTAACTTTTTAGTTAAAACTCTTTTTTTAATTAATTTTTTTAATTACTCTGCTTGGTTAAAAATAAACTATTTTTCTGAAACCAATTTTAGTTGAAAATTTCAATTATTTTTGTTTAAATCTAATTTTTTATCCAAATGGGTAACTTTTCCATTTTTTAAATGAAAAATTGAACTTTTTTGTTAAAAATTTATCTCTTTATTTGAAAATATATTTATTTCTTAGTTTAAATTAATCTTTTTCAGTTCAAAATTCAATTTGTTATTTGATAATTCTTTTTTTTTCAATTTAATTAAATTTTTTAGAAATTCATCTGTTTAGTTGAAAAATAAACTGTTCTCTTGAGATTATTTTTTTTTATTTTATATATTAACTATTGTGTTTTTCCGTTAAAAATTCATAATTAAAAAAATCATCTTTTTCGAATATTTCAATACTTTGTGAATAAATAATTTCTTTTAAATTAACTTTTTTAACTGAAAATTGAAATATTCCATTTTCAGTTGAAAATTCATTTTATTGGTTTAACTTCAAATGTAACTATTTCTTTTTTGGTTGTGAATTGTTTTTTAGGATTTAAAATTTAACTATTTGTTTAAAAATGGAACCATTTTGACACAAATTTATTTATTTTTTGTTTGAAGATTTATTTCTTTGTTTAAAAATTTATTATTTTTGTTAGGATTTTTTGTGGTTTGAAATTAACTTTTTAGTGAAAACTCTTTTTTGTAGTTAGTTGAAAATTCCTGTTCTTTGTTGATAATTCGTCTTTTTTGTAGGAAATTAATCTTCTTAATTAAAATGTCGTTTTTGTGTTTGAAAATTAATTTTCGCAGATTTGTGAATTCAACTATTTTGAATTAAATTTAATTTTTTTAATTACTCTGTATGGTTAAAAAGTAACTATTTTTCTGAAAACAATTTTAGTTGAAAATTTCCATTATTTTTGTCTAAAACTAATTTTTTACCCGAAATGGTAACTTTTTTATTTTTTCATCAAAAATTGAACTTTTTTGGTTAAAAACGAACTTTTTTTGTTAAAAATTTATCCCTCAAGTTAAAAATTTATTAATTTTTTAGTTTAAATGTATTTTTTTCAGTTAAAAATTCAATTTATCATTTGATAATTCATTTTTTTAAATTTAATTATTTTGTTAGAAATTCATCTGTTTAGTTGAAAAATAAAATGTTATCTTGAGATTACTTTTTTGTTTTGTTTTATATATTAACTATTGTGTACTATTAGTACTTTGTGAATAAATAATTTTTTTAAATTAACTTTTTTAACTGAAATTGTAAATATTCCATTTTTTGTTTAAAATTAATTTTTTATCCGAAAATGTTACTTTTTCATGTTTTGTCGAAAATCTATCTTTTTTCTCAAATTGGATTTCAATTATAGCAAACTAATCTGTTTTGTTAAAATTTCAATTTATCTTCTTTAGTTGAAAATTCAAGTTTAAAAAATTACGTTTCTTAACTGAAAATGTAACAATTTAATTTTTGTTGAAATTTCTAAATAAAATTTTATTTTCTTTAAAACTCTCAACTATTTGATTTTAAATTAACTTTTTGTTAAAAATGTATTTCTTTCGTTCAAAATTTAACTATTTTGTTGGAATTTTTTTTTCGATGGAAAATTTATCTTTTTTGTTTTAAAATTCAACTATTTGGTTAAAAATTGAATAATTTTGCTAAAAAAATTAATTTTTTTGTTGAATAAAAAATTCCAGTAATTGTTTAAAAATTACATTTTTTGTTAATAAAATATCCTTTTTGATCTTTTTTTTTTGTAAAAATTAAAGTGCCATTTAAAAATTGCAATTATTTTGTTCCAAATGCAACTGTTTTTGGTTGATAATATTTTTTGTTAAAAATTCGATCATTTGTTAGAAAGTTTATCTTTGTTGCCAAAAAATATAACTATTTTAATAAAAATTAAATTATTTTCTCGAAAATTAAATTATTTTGCCACTTTTTTTATTTCTAAAAAAAGTGCCTAAATCATTTAATTTTCTTGAAAATAATTAATTTCTACTATTTTTAATATGCTATAAAGTACATCACATTATGTAACAAATTTCTCAATCAATAAATAAAAATAATTATAGATTTGTCAATTGCTCATTATTTTATGATCATTTAATTATACACTCATCCCACACGGTTCCTGCCCAAAATAATTACTCGCAGATTAATAATTTTTTGTATTATAGATTTTTTAATTTTTCAAAAATTATGACACTTATGTTAAGAAAGAACCATAAATTTTTTAATCTTTAAAAAAAATTGATTTCTTAATTCTTAAAAATTTACTCTATGGAACTTGATTTTGATTTTTATAAAGTGAGGTATTTGCACTTAAATTTATTTTTTATTTTTAAGTCATTTTTATGAAAATATATCGTGATGGCTTATATTTTAGGAAAAATGATCGCGTGCCAAGTCAAACAATTTGGACCAAGTTCTAAAATTTGTGCCAACAAGATGCTGTGAAAAGAATTTTCAGAATATACTATCTCTTTTAAATTAAATCTTGTTTAATATTCTTAAAATTTTTAATAATTTTACTCTGATTTTACAAAGTTATTTACAGTTTAAGAAAATATATTTTGTTACTTTAAATTCTTCGCTGTTTCCCTCTTTTCTGAATTAAAAAAAAAAAATTCTCTTTCCCCTACTTTCAAGAAAATCCCCTCTTTTTTTGTTTTTTTTTTTTAATATTTTTGTTTGCTTGAATGTGAAGGGAATTAATATAATACAGTAAGAAAATTTAAATCTTTTTTATTGATATTTAATTTTTTTTAAGTTGATACGTCTATTATTGCATGCATTTTATTAAATATTTAAATAGTTTGTTAAAAATTCATATTTTTTGGTCCGAGGTTAAAATATATGGTTAAAAATTAATTTTATTTGTAAAAGACTTAAGTATTTCGTTTAAAATTCTTTTTTTTTCGTTAATTAAAATTTAATTTTTTTAACTGCAAATTTAACGATTCCAAATTTAGCTGAAAATTTGTAGATTTTCGTTGCAAATTCCACTATTAAATTTTTCGTTGAGAATTCATCTTTTTTGTTTGAAAAATTCATTTTCGTTAAAGAATTTTTTGTATTCTTTTTTCTTTAACGAAAAATTAATTTATTAGTTTAAAATTAATTTTTTTAACGTAAATCTTAACTATTATATTGTGTGTTCAAAAGAGATGATTTTTAGTGGAAAATTCAATTCTTAAATTTTTCAAGGAGAATATATATATTTTTTAGTAGAAAATTCAACCACTTTGTTAATAATTAATTTTATTGTTTAAAAATTTAACTATTTTTTAAAAAATTCGTGTCCTTTTTTTGTGAAAAATTAATTTTCTAAATTGGATATTTACCTATTCTATTTTTAGTTAAAAATTTATCATTTTTAGTTTAAAATTCAACTATAGACTACAGTTATTTGTTTTAAATTGAAAATACTACTCAATACATTTTTAAATATTGATTTTAATTGTAGAAGATTTAAATGTTTTGTTTTAATTTTTTTTTAATTTTTAGTTAAAAATTTATAGTTTTAAGTTGAAATTTCATATTTTTCGTTGAAAATTTAACTATTTTGTTAAAAATTCATATTTTTTAGTCAAAAGTTGAAATATATTGTTAAAAGTTAATTTTATTTGTGAAAGATTTAAGTATTTTGTTTAAAATTATTTTTTTCCTTTGATTAAAATTTAACTTTTTTAACTAAAAAATTTAATGATTCTACTATTTAATTTTTCGTTGAGAATTCATATTTTTTCGTTAAAAATTTAACTACCGTGTTAAAAAAATTAATTTTAATTGAAAAATTTTTTTAATTTTTTTTTTTAACCAAAAATTAATTTTTTAGTTGAAAGTTAATCTTTTTAACTGAAATGTTAAATATTCTATTTTGGATTCAAAAGACAAGATTTTTTGTTGAAAATTCAACCACTTTGTTACAAATTAATTTTATTGGTTCAAAATTGAACTATTTTGTTAAAAATTCATATTTTTTGGTCAAAAGTTGAATTATATTGTTAAAAATTAATTTTATTTGTGGAAGATTTAAGTATTTTGTTTAAAATTCTTTTTTTTCGCTGATTAAAATTTAATTTTTTTAAACTGAAAATTTAACGATTCTATTATTAAATTTTTCGTGGAGAATTCATCTTTCTTGGTTAAAAATGTAACTACTGTGTTAAAAAAATCATTTTAATTAAAGAATTTTTTTAATTCTTTTTTTTTAATCGAAAAATTAATTTTTTAGTTGAAAATTAATTTTTTAACAGAAATGTTAACTTTTCTATTTTGGGTTCAAAAGAGATGATTTTTAGTTAAAAATTCCAATATTAAATTTTTCATGGAGAATATATATTTTTTAGTAAAAAATTCAACCACTTTGTTAATGATTAATTTTATTGGTTCAAAATTGAATTATTTTGTTGAAAATTCATTTAGTTTTTTTGTGGAAAATTAATTTCTTAATTTTAAAATTTTATTAATTTATTAATTTTAAAATTTCTCGTTTTGAGATGAAAATTCAACTATAAACTACAGTTTATTGTTTAAAATTGAAAGTACTACTAAATACATTTTTAAATATTGATTTTAATTGTAGAAGATTTAAATGTTTGGTTTTAATTTTTAGATAAAAATGTATAGTTTTAAGTTGAAATTTCATCTTTTTCGTTGAAAATTTAACAATTTTCTTAAAAATTTATATTTTTTGGTCAAAAGTTAAAATATATTGTTAAAAATTCATTTTATTTGTGGAATATTGAAGTATTTTGTTTAAAATTCTTTTTTTTTCGTTGATTAAAATTTAACTTTTTTAACTAAAAAATTTAACGATTCTACTATTAAATTTTTCGTGGAGAAATCATCTTTTTTGGTTAAAAATTTAAATACTGTGTTAAAAAAAATTCATTTTAGTTGAAAATTTTTTAAAATTCTTTTTTCTTAACCCAAAAATTAATTTTTTAGTTGAAAATTAATTTTTTTAACTGAAATGTTAACTTTTCTATTTTGGGTTCAAAAGAGATGACTTTTAGTTAAGAATTCAAATATTAAGTTTTTTTGGAGAATATATATTTTTAGTAAAAAATTCAAACCACTTTGGTATTAACTAATTTTATTGATTCAAAATTAAACTATTTTTAAAAAAAATAATTTCCTAAATTGCATATTTACCTATTCTATTTTAAGTTTAAATATTTTGATTGTAAAAGATTTAAATGTTTTGTTAAAATTAAAAAATAAATTGAAATAAAAATTGATAGTTTTTAGTTAAAATTTCATCTTTTTCGTTGAAAACTAAACTATTTTCTTAAAAATTATTTTTTAAATTAAAAATTAATGTTTTGGACTAACGATTTAACTGATTCATTTTTGGTTCAAAATTGATCGTTTGTAGAAATTTAATATTATTTTTTTAAAATTGCAACTTTTTGGCTAAAAAATATTCTTTTTTAGTTGAGTATTCCACTATATTGTTAAAAATTTGGTTGAATGTATTTTTTGATTTATGTTTAGTAAAAATTTAACTATTACATTTTTGGGTACAAATTTATCTTTTTCATTTGAAAATCGAACAGTATTCTAAAAAATTTGTTTTTAGCTTAAAAATACAACTGAAGTGAACTAGATTCAAAAAATTAAAAATGGATGAAAATTTGTATTTTTTGGTAGAAACCAATTTTTAACGTTGACAATTCAATTACTTAGTTGGAATGTAAACTATTGTTTTAAAAATCATTTTATTAGTTGAAAATTAATTTCTTTGATTTAAAATTTAACTTTTCTTTCCGAAAACTCATTTTTTGGTTGAAAATCAGTTTTTTGAACTGAAAATGTTACTATACTGTTTTTGGTTAAACATAGAATTTTTTAAACTAAAAAATTAAAAAAGTTAAAAATAATCTTCTTTTTTAAAAATTCATATTTTCGGGTAGAAATTGTAAATGTTTTTTCAGAAAAATAGTTTTTCCTGTTTTTTTGTAGAAATTTGCCTTTTTGGATTGATAATTTTTTTGTTGGTAAAAAATTAATTTTTGGCTTGAAAATTTAAAAATTTGTTTAACAAAAAATTTGCTCTCAAGTCTGAAAAATCTTCCTCTGTTTGAAAGTTCAATTTTTTGAAATGACTAATCACTATTACATCGAAAGTTAATTTTTAGTGTTGAAAATAAACTTTTTTGTTGAAAATGCATATTTTAGTGGAAAAATTGTTTTTTGTCCTTTTGATTTTTGGTGTTTTTTCAAATTCAACCTTTTTGTTGGCAATTCGTTTTTTGAATTTGTAATCTTATTTTTAAAATAAAATTTAACGATTTTGTTGAAAATTTATTTCCTTGATTTGAAAATTGAACAATGCGGTTCAAAAAATTTTCTCTTATTATTGAAAAATCATTCTTGATAAAAAATTCAACTGCTTTTCATTAATTTTTTTTTTATTATTTTCCTTTCATTATTTCGATTCATTATTTTTTGTTTAAAAATTCCACTGGTTAATGAGAAATTTACGATTCTGGGTTAAAAATTGAACTATTTGTTTAAAAGTTCAAAGATCCTGTTTGAAAATTAAATTATTTTGTTAAAAATTGAAATGTTTTTCATATAAAATAATTTATTTTCAGTTGAAGATGAAACACTCTTTAACGCCAATTCACATTATTGATATTATTTCAATATTGGTTCAAAAATAGTATCAATTGATATGAATTTAAAAGTCAAATCGTCTGATTCGATAACAAAACATTTTAATTCATTTAAATTTTATTTTTATTCTTTCCGTTGTCTGTCATCTGCTCGTGGAGTGTTTACCCGAAATTCAAATTGACAAGTCATTCCGAGAGTAGAATGGCTGATTTATTTCGAGAGACATTAGAATATCGCAAAGAAAGAGCTCCGCTCAGCTGGCACCTCCGCAACGGAAAATCAATATTTTTTATATGCCATAATTTCGGGCTAATTTCGGGCGGCAATGCCGATTTTTGGGCTCTTTTGTTTTTCTTAAAAATCAAAATTTTTTGTGGAGTTGCTGAGTGCTCGAGCAGCTTCCGTTGTGGAGGTGCCAGCTGAGCGGAGCTCAAAGAAAGATCTGTTAGAAAGTGGACTTTTGTTGAAAGTAAAAATTATGTTTGCCCTCGTGGAATAATTACGTAAAAAATAAAATATCTGCTGGGGTGGAAATGCAGTCTCAAAGTAAGCATTGCTCAGGAAGCAACGCCTACCTGATTTTTCTAATAGTCAGTTTAATACAAGGTATGTTGAACTTGCTATAATTATTATAATTAAACCTGTAATGTCGGAAGTTGCCTTGTTTTCTTTCAACTTGACCACTCCTGCTTTTGTGTTAATTGATCGAGGAGAACTTTCCTTCCGTTTTCAGTTCCAGTAACGTAGTTTCCTTAGTTGAAGACAATATAATATGACATTAGCACGGTTTTTCCATTTTTAGCTTAAAATATAAAATTTGTGGATCAGCAATACAAGATTTTATGGCAAAAAGCCTTAATAATAAATCGCTTGACTTTTAGACTTTTAGAAAATTTCGCATAAAAGTCCCGAAGTATAAAACTCCCTTTTCCAGGATTCCTCAGCAGAAAAAGTCCCCTTTAAGTGTAGAATCCCATTTTCCAGCTCTCCCGAGCCACATAAATAATCTTTTTAATCTCTCTCCCCGCGCCCTAAAATCGCCTTAAGTGTAAAATCCCCTTTTCCAGCTCTTCAAAGCCCCAAAAATCACTCTAAAGTGTCAAATCCTTCTGTATAGCTCTCCGGTCCTAAAATTACCCCAAAGTGTGAAAATCCCTTGTCCAGCTCCCTTCAGGCCAAAAATAAACCTGAATGTTAATCCCCTTTTCCAGCTCTTCCGAGCACAAAGAAAAACCACTAAGTGTCAAATCCCTTTGTCTGATTCACCCCACACTTCGAAAATACCAAATGACTTAAACCTCGTTTCTAGCTATTCCTAAACCCAAAATCCACACCTTAGTGTAAAATCGCCTTGAACAGCTCTCCGCACAGCCCAAAAATAACCTTAAAGTATAAAACTACCTTTTCCAGCTCTTCTCAGCTCCACAAAATATAAAATTCCCTTTTCCAGCTTTCCCCAGCTGCAAAATTCACCTTTAAGTGTAGAATCCCCTTTTCCAGCTCTCCCAAGCTACATAAATAATCTTCAAAGGAAAAATCCTCCTGTTCTGCTCTCCCCAGGCCCTAAAATCACCTCAAGTATAAAATCCCCTTTTCCAGCTCCTCATAGCCCCAAAAAGCACTCTCAAGTGTCAAATCCTTCCGTATAGCTCTCTCCAGGCCTAAAAATAACCCAAAAGTATGAAAATCCCTTGTCCAGTTCTCCCCCGAACTAAAAAATAACCTTGAAGTATAAAATCCTCTTTCCCAGCTCTTCTGAGCTCCACAAAATATAAAATTCCCTTTTCCAGCTTTCCCAGCTGCAAAATTCACCTTAAGCGTAGAATCCCCTTTTCCAGCTTTCCCGAGCCAAATAAATAATCTTAAAATAAAAAATCCTCCTGTCCTGATCTACTCAGACCCTTAAATCACTTTAAGTGTAAAATACCCTTTTGCAGCTCTGCTCATCCCAAAAAAAAATTCCAAAGTTTCAAATGCCCCTGTCCTGCTCTCTCTAGTGCCTAAAGTCACCCTAAGTGTAAAATCCCCTTTTCCAGCTCTTCTCAGCTATAAAAGACAATATGAAGTCCCAATCCTCCTGTCCAGCTTTCTCCAGACCCAAAAGTAACCCTTGACCAAAAAAATCCCAAAGTATAAAAACCCCTTTTCCAGTTCTTTCGAACCACAAAAAATACACCTAATTGTAAAATCCCCTTATCTAGTTGTTTCTTACTAAAAAAACATCTCTAAGTACAAAATCCCTTTGTCCAGTTCATCTCAGACCCAAAAAAAAAGAACTCCAAAGTATAAAAATTCCGTTTTCAGCTCTTCCTAACCCCAAATATCACATTTAAGTATCAAATTGCCCTGTCTAGTTCACCTGAGACAAAAAAACAGTGTTTAAAAATCTTGTTTCTAGCTCTATACTACCACTATAAAATACGCCTAGGGTGTAAAACCCCCTTATACAGATGTTCCTAACTTTAAAAAAATACCCCTAAGTGTCAAATCCCCCTGTCCAGTTCACATCAGACTCAAAAAAAATAAATCCCAAAATATAAAAACCCCTTTTCCAGCTATTCCTATCCACAAAAATCACACCCTAGTTTAAAAACCCTTTGTGACGCTATCTAGCCCCAAAAGCAACCCTAAAGTATAAGAACCCCTCCTTTTGCTCTTCCAAGCCTAAAAAATCACACCTTAGTGCAAAATCTCCTTGTCCAGCTAGCCCTAAGTCCAGGTTTTTTTTTGTGTAAATACTACATTGCGTAAATAACATATTTGTATAGTTTACTGGACATCTTTTATTATTATTTTATTTTTTAATTATTTCATTATTATTATTATTATTGAATATGTTTTTTAGATAACCGTACATTTGTAATAAACCTGAATTTTGGAAACTTTTGTACTTTAAACGGGATAAAGAAAAGGACAGTTTTATCCGGGCATAAACACGGATTTTTAGACAGCAATAGTTTAGAGATACTAATTAAAAATTGTCTCTTGGGTTTTTAATAATTGGTTTAATTTTTTAATCAATCTGATGTTTGCAAACTTTTGTATTTTAAAAGCGATAAAAAATGGACAGCAACTTCCAATCATAAATACGGATTTCTCCGCAACAATAGTTTCGAGATAAGAATAGTTTCGATGTATTAATACTGAATGGCCTCCTGAGCTTTTCAATAATTGGATTACATTTCTTAATAAGCTGATGTTTGCAAACTTAATTATTTTAAACGGGGTAAAAAGCGACAGATTCATAAAATCATAAACAACGGGTTTGTCGGAATTTTTGGATGATAATAGTTTAAAAATATTAATAAAAAAAGCCTCTTGGATTAACTGGATAAATTGGATTAATATTTTAAAAAGCCTGCTGTTTGAAAACTTTTGTGTTTCAAAACAAATAAAAAAACGGCAGCTTCTTCCAATCATAAACACGTGTTCCCGACAACAATAGTTTCGAGATAACAATAGTTTCAAAGTATTAATCCAAAATAACCTCGTAGGCTTTTCAATGATTGGATTGCATTTCTTATAAGCCTGATGCTTGCAAACTTTTATGTTTGAAACCAAATAAAAAAAGGACAGCTTCATAAAATCATAAACAACGGGTTTCTCGCAAAAATAGTTTCGAGATAACAATAGTTTTAAAGCATTAATCCAAAATAACCTCGTAGGCTTCTCAATGATTGGATTACATTTCTTATAAGCCTGATGTTTGCAAACTTTTGTAGTTAACCCGGGATAAAAAAAGGACAGTTTCCCCTAATCTTGAACATGCATTTTTAGACGACAATAGTTTTAAAATATTAATCAAAAAAAGCTTTTTGGATTAACTGAATGAATTGGATTAATGTTTTAAGAAGCCTGATGTTTGAAAACTTTTGTGTTTAAAAACAAATAAAAAAACGGCAGCTTCTTCCAATCATAAACACGTGTTTCCCGACAACAATAGTTTCGAGACATTAATCGAACATGTCCTCATGGGTTCTTCAATAATTGGGTTGTTGAAATAAAATTTTTAATTTTATTTAAATGCATTGCGAGAACTTTATTAGTAAAGATTTTCGTAAATGTTGGGTAATACGAGATAAATATTCATGAAAGAGCGTCTGTGTCTCGTAAGACGCTAAAATTGAACGATACCATTAACCTAGTGACGTGAAGCAGGAATCAGGGTTAACACGAAACGGTCAAACGTTCGGCTAATAAAATCGAATGAAATTCCAGTAGCAACCGGAGAGTAACCACGTTTATGAAGCGATATAATCTTTATTTTATCTACCGGATCAAAATTTGTTATAGGAGTGTGCTTAAAAATTAGATAAGGTCAAATTTAGACAAATGCATTGCCGCAACAATGATTTATGTGCTCTTAAACCCGTATCACTGCGATGAGCTGATTAGGTATTAAAAATTAAACCGTTACCCCGCCAAACGGGTTAACGTCGGATATGTAGGGTAAATTCCGGAATACCTAAATTGATAGTTCAAATTGTTTAAAGAGGCTCTAACCAGCATCTAGAAACAGTCAAGAATTTTTGAGGCTTTATTTGGTACTAGATTCTGTTTCAAACGCCCTTAAGTAATTTAAACTATCAATTTAGGAATATCCAAATTTATCCCACGTGTCTAAAATTATTCCGTTTAATGGTACTTCTGAAAAATATTTCATTAGATGTTTAGGGAAAGTTCTGACTCCTACTTTACCGATATCGAGAACATGCTGAACCTAAAGTGGTTCGTGTCCGTCGTAAGTTTCCAGAATCTTCTGGAAACTTACTGAGAAACTTCAAGATTATTTATTATCTCAATTAGTATAGTTTACAGAATTTAATAATGCTGGAAGATAATTTTATTACGTCATCCAGAACATTCTAGAAACTTATTACGGACGCAAACCGTTTTAGCTTTAGAATGTTCACGTTGTGGGTAAGGTAGGAATTTGCATTTACTATTTTGTGAAAATATTAACTTGTTACGTTTCTACTTTGATTTTTAATTTTTATTGTTCAAAAATGAACTATTCCAATAAGAAAGTTAAATATTACATATCTTTAAAATCAAAATTTACAAAATAAACAATTTTTAGAACTGCTAATTGAAAATTATCCAAATTTTAAGTTTAGAAAATGAAAACTTTTGTGGGTTTTATGATTCGCATTCAACATTTCTTCAATTTTGAAGATTTCGAATTTTGAAGTTAAGTTTTGAGATTCAAAATCATCCAAATTTGAGAATTTTAATTCATACTTTTTTAAAGTTGAAGAGTTTTTAATTGTTAGTGTTTAAAATTGTAGAACTTTAAATTGTGAATATTTACAATTATAGAATTTCAAATTTTGGAAATTTGCAAATTAAAACGATTAACATCCAAAAATTTTTGCAGATTAGAAAATTTGGAATTAAAAACTCTTGATTTTTTAAATCATCCTAATTTCAGAACTTTTATTTTAAGATATTTTTAAAATTGAAGATTTTTCAATTTAAAATCCTAAAAATTGAACTATAAATCTTGAAATTGAAATAATTTTCAATTTTCTAATTCAATTATCTTTAATTGTCATTCTTCAAAATTGAAGAACCTGAAATTGTAAATATTAAAAATAAAAGATTTTTTAATTTTTAAAATTATGAAACTCTTAAGTTAGAATATTAAAAATTCTGGAACTTCGATGATTTAGGTTTAAAATTTCATCAATTTAGAAGATTTAGAATTTAAAATTTGACTTTTGATTATTTCTTTACGCATTTTGAAAATTGAAGAGTTTTTAATTCTTGAAATATATTAAAAATATTAAAAATAAAAATTTAACCATTTTTAAGTTTCAAAATTTTATATTCTGCAATTTTTATGATTCCATAAGAATTTTTATTTTATATTCGTACAAATTCAAAATGTAAAACTTAATTGAATAAGTTTGAATTTTATATTTTCAAAATTCAATAATTTTCAATTGTAAATGTTCAAAATTTAAAAAAAATTAATTTTAATTATTTACACTTGAAATTTCATAAATTTGGAAGGCGTAGAGCTTCAAATTGTGAATATTTACAATTATAGAATTTACAATTTTGAACATTTTCAAATTAAAACCGTGCAATTTTCATATTTTACAATTAAAAATTCTGTAATTTTGGTAATTTGCATCCAAAATTTCTTTCAGTTTAAAAATTTTGGAATTAAAAACACTTTAAAAATTTAAATCGTCCAAATTTGAAAACTTTTATTTTAATATATCTTAAATTTAATTAAATAATGAAACAAATAATAAAAATAATAATAAAAAATAATAAATAAAAATATGACAGAATATTTTTTGTCAGCTTGTGCCGAAAATTCGATAACAAACATGATTCGCTTCTCAGAGTCAAGGTGAACTATGCCAGGCCTCGGGTGCGCAAGAAAAACAATTGTCGAGAATATGAAGTTCCAGTATATGCGGCACTTCTCATTCTCGACAATTGATTCTATTTCCCTAGGAGCTTTTAGCGAATCGGTATTCAGGCTAATGCCGTAAGATTGGCAGAGAGTCCATTCCTATCTCCTCAGCATATTTTTTGACAAAACCTAGAGCTAGAGTGTGTCGGAGGATACATTGAAAGCGTTCCGATAATAAATCCAGGCCATCAATAGAAAGCGCTAGTAGGATGCTGCGTCTTTACGAACTCATCTATCGTTGCGTAGGTTCTTCCGACATCCTGCTACGCCTTTTATTGAGCCTCGTCGTTCTTACATTGCTTGCCAGACAGGTCCGATTTTCAACAATCCTATCATTTAGGAGAGCTGTGAAGATATTATACAGTGTACGAAAACAAGTGATAGATCTGTAATTCTTCGGGTCAAATAAGCTGCCCATCTTTGGTAGGAGTACTTTCTTTATTAGGTAAAATGCGCATCAGATGCTGATGGGTTAAAGGAAACTTCTTCGCCCAGAAGTTCTTGATACCAACTGGTCCCGGAGCGGAATAGTTCGTCATGAACCTTAAAATTTTTTTTTGCGTCCTAGTTACTGATTGGAAGATAATTTTTCTCGGGTGCTATGAGGGCAATGCACACCTCCTTGAAGCTGAAGAGAAAAACTGTTTGTTTTCTCTTATTTATCTTTGTGATGAGTTGATGCATTCTTTTTTTGGTACCATGATCAGCGGTTGTTTTTTTCATTTTGTATTCGTCAAAGCTCTCGCTGAATTATACATAATTGATAGTCCAGAAATCGGATTCTTCGCAAAAATCTGCACAAAATTCGTCATTCAGTTCAACCAGATCTTTGAGCTTGAACGAAACCTAGATGAATCTAGATTTCGCCTACAATTTCGCCGGATCCTGAAGCATCGCTCTTTCTCTTTTGGATGCCAGCTCGCTGGTGTTCTCAGTGTTCACTGTCTTTTACTGTTAATGACTTGCTCTGGCTGTGTTAAAGTAAGCACTCCGCTTACGCAGGCGCTTATCCGGAGTTGCTCGGCATGGTTTCGCAGACGTTGACACGAAAAGTGCGAGAGCTCTATGTATTTCTCGCACTACAAAGCATACACTCATACCATGTAAACTTCTTGTTCAAGGGCCATACTGGTATATCATCACTGTAAAAGATCATAATTAAGTTTATCCGGCTATCCAAAAACATTTAGGTTTCACCGGTCCATCGTATTGACTCCGTCTTGATTGGTTTCCCAACTCTAGGGTAGTCGGCATTATAATTCAAAAGTAACATTTAAATATTTTTTGTAGAGTACTAAGATCAAAGAAAGTTTATACGAAATGGATTGGGCCTCGCTCAGAAAAGACACAAAATTTAATATTATCACGATGATGATATGTACATCAAAACCAATTATATTATCGTCAGTTTCTGTAATACAAGTCAACCTTTCATCTTTCATTTCTGTAAGTATTAAATTACTTTCTAACATATTAGCTCTTTTCTTTTTTCAATTTTTTTCCTGAAAGTACTTTGAAACATAAGAAAATCCTACACACAATAAGGAATAAATAAAGTCAGTGAACTAATTGTAGAAGCGGATTTTGAAAATAAGATGAAATATCAATGCTTTTTCAAATTATTTATGTCTTTTCATATAGTTTTGATAATTAACGAATAATAATTATTTGTCATTTTATTTTATCGTTATCAAGTGCTTTATATTTTTTCTGGAATATAACGAAAATGAACTAATAATTAAACTATTTGATAAGAATATACATCAGGATGTGACATGATCAATTTCGTGGTGTATATTCGGCGGATTTTTAGTTTGGAAAATGTAAATATTGTAATGTAATTTTAGTAAATGATTTAAATTTTACAAGCGCACGCCTTTCGGGTTAATTTGAATTTTATTTATATTTAAATAATGCAATTGAAAGGCCAGCTTCCTTTTAAAATTAAAATTCCTTTAAAATTATCATTTTAATCCATTTAAAATTAAAATTCGAAACTTTTTTGAAACTTCTGCAGGAGCCAACTTCTTTCAGCAAGAAAAATGTTTAGGCGGATATAGTATCGCGCCCCTCAATTTTACTAATTTTTTCATTTTTAATATAACTGAGAATAGAGTTTCAGAGCCCATTTTCAGCTAATGATTATTAATTAAAGTAAATTAATTATTTTACATAAATTATTATTTAAAATATATAAATAAGAAATAATTTTAAAATTGTAAAAGTTTAAACAATGCAATAAAATACTCATAAAAATTATTGTTTTTAGATAATAAATGCATCATATTCGGCTTTCAACGTACTACAGCAAGTGGTCAAAAAATGAATGCAGTCACAGTACAGACAGGTTATTTCTTCTGAATGTATAATCTAACTGATATAAAGCTGAAATTTTTTCTGCGCAATGTAAAATATGTACAATAGACTGTAAAAGAATGTGAGAAATAATTTGAAACCAGCTCCTCGTTTATGAAGTGCCATGTTGAATTATTTGAATAAGTCTTGTAGGATTTTCATAATTATAATGTAAATAATTTATAGTCTAGTAATATTATATATAAATCTAATGCGCAAAAAATTTATGTCTTAGAATACTTTACTTGAAAGTTCTGTGCTATAGAAAAAACACACTTTTGCGAAGAGATTTTTTCGAAGAAAGTGGAAATAAAACACTTTCAAGCATAGAAGTTTTTTTTACGGAAATAAGGAAAACAACTTATAAAATGTGCAGCTTTCTTTAAGATAAACAACCTGCATACAGACTTAAGGTGCAAATAGTATGTTCGTACTTTTGGTCACTCTTTAACTTGTAGTATATATATGAAATTCAAATAAGACTGAAGAAAAAAGGTTTCAAACAAATTTACCAGACCCAATGAAATTGGTATTTTTTAAATTTTTTGTTTGTACCCATTAATTGTTTTCTTTAGTTTAGAAAATATTGTTTCCTCGATTGAAAGATGTAATTTCTTTCCTCAAATTTCTTTATAAATAAACGTAAGAATTGTAATTCAATGAAATGGATTTTTTGAAGTAATAAATGCGTATGTAAATTAAGTAATTCCTCCATGTTTAGGGGGCTAAGGATTATCTTTTTCGCACGTTTTCCGTTCAAAGGGGTTATTTGGTTTTACTTTCGCTCGAGAATAAATATTTCTGCCGTTCTAAACTACACACGTTTGCCTAACGTTTGCCAAAGGCGAAATATTAAAAAAAAACATTAAAAATGTATATATAGATGAAATGCATTGTACAGCTGAAATTGATCTTATATGAGATTTGAAAGGCTTGATAAAAACAAATAAAAAATTTATTTTGGCTTCGTTTTAAAAAAGTTTTTAAATCAATTAAAAATATAAGCCAGAATATTACTATTAAGCTTTTTACATTGAACGTCCATACAGTGGGCCCAGTGACGTGACACATGGACATTAAACTTAATTTTCGAATTTTCACATAAAGAAGCAACTTTGGAATTAGAAATTAAAAATTTGTGGGACAGACTCTGAAGCGATTTTTGAAATATGCATCATCAAAATATTGAATCCTTTTTTTGAATATTGTCATTTGCAGCTCAACCTAAAATATATCTAAATTTTTTCATTTTAAATTTGTAGTTTGGGATAGTTGGGTGAGAAGATATTTTGTGTCCTTCTTTATTTGTATTTACTAAATAAGGTCTTATAAAATTTATAAAAGTGGCAAATTACTGGGATGTGAAGTGGTTAACTTTTTGGCAACTATACTTACGATTATTAAAGATGACAGTTTCAAAAGTTCCATACGCAGAATGTGACGACAGCGCGCGCTTCAAGCGTGCAGATGACATTTTAGTATTGACTTGAAACGGTCACAATCAGCAATTATGTGTTAGGCCTCTGACGGTAATTGGAGAGGGTATATGGATCATGGCTCCGAGTAGCTGTCTGGCCCCACGCTCTGAAAGGATAAAGGTTCGTTAGTTTTTTAATCTGGGTGCGCTGAACAGACTCCAGATATTGTATTCTTCAGGCTACGCTGTTCAGACTCCTGATTTTTTTCTGGGTATGTTGCAAAAGGCTCTACACATTTTTATTTTTCATTTAATTCTTGGTACGCTACTACAGGCTCCAGACATTTCTTTACAGCTGACCGGAAACTTGTTATTTTTTGAGTATCTAAAACGGTGCTCGCTATGTTAGATATAAGGTTATGCTGTCAAAATTGTAAAAGAGTGAACCTCGACCATTATACCAAATCTTTGTGATTAGATTAGTCGCTATGAATAATTATACCTTTCAGAAATGTTAAAATACTGAGAAACTGTAACAAATACGACTAATAATTGATAAGAAAATGTCGTTACAAAAACTGAGCCTAAATAAATAAGAATTAGTCTGTTAAATATTGCATTGTTCAATTTATCTTCTCCTTTATGGGTTCAAAATGATTTTACCGGGATTTAGGACAACCTAAAATAAAAATATCAAAAACCACGTTATCAGCAATTTAATTCAAGGCTCACTAATTATATAAATTATTAATACCCTGCTATGTCCATACTGTAAGCTATTATCTAAGCATTCGGAATTATTAATATAGGGCCGATGATTGTATAATTTAAATAGACAACGTGTCATTACTACTTTGAAAAATATTCGTTATGGTAACTAAAGTTTCATTATGCGTAATGCGCAAGGTAAAAATGAAAAAAATAATACGGAACCCAATAATCACAAAAATCGTAGAAGAGACATTGAAAATGTAATTTCTCTGTCATTTACTGTTCTTAACATGCTCGGAATGTGGCGTTTAAATCATTGCATATTATTCTTAAAATTACTATATTTTACTGTTACATTATTTTCCTTCACTTCTATGATAGTGGACCTTACAACTTCATTCTTTATGATATATTTTTCTGAGAATCAAACTCAGACTTTTGTCAAAGTTTCTTTTTATACAGCTTCTACTTTTTGCAATGTGCAAGAAATTAGATGTTTTTATAAAACATGATAATAGTTAATAATAGATTTGATGCTTTCACGATGATTCATTATGATAAAGTAGATATTTCGGAATTCAATCGTGTACAAAACTACGAATTTTGCCGACGTTTCGTGAACATTGCAGTTCACTTCTTCAGGGCTGACCTGAA
>JAAAKG020148024.1:0-10339 GCA_010014905.2 Druon quercuslanigerum
TGGTTTGACACATTACACATGTGAATGTGCTAATGGCCAACGCACTGTTGGTTGTTGTTAACACATTGCGGCAGTTGTTTATTATTTAAAACATGCTAGGTATTTGTCAGAAATTTTTAAACCTGCAGAAATACTCAGTGATGTGTTCAAGAAGAGAAACTATATATATAATAACTATATATAAAGTATTATAAAATGATGTCATCTCTTTATTTACAGTTTTTTTTCTCATACTTTAAATTCATTTAGTTTCGCACGCTTTTTTATCAGTAGTTTCAGTGAAAACTTGTTCTTCTGTTTATCAACGTTCATTGCGTATACTGTCTTCATGTATTTTTAAGTTGTAAATTTCTGTTAGTCAATCCTAAAAATAATACGAAAAATATATTTTAAGATGTAGCCTTTCCAATTTGATATCGCTTCATGTTTGATTATGTCAAACTATTTTATAACTCAAGCACAACATTTATTTGTACTCTACAAATTGATACCATCATTTTCTTTATATCATTCTGCAGAATACTTTTATTTAATCAATTATCGATTTGTTTTTAATGTTAGTAATTTAATTTTTAATTGTTATTTAGGTTTTAAAACCTTTTGAAAAAGGTACGCAGTTGTACCGAAACGTCAGCAATGAGGACATGGTTTTTATTAAAAATAAACATCTGAGTCAAAAAATGCTTTTTGTCTCAATTTATTTTTAATTTATGTGAACCGTAAGATTGAAAAAATTCTTAAATTTTCTACTTCATAAAAATTGTCGTTTAAAAAAAGGACTGAGTTGTACCCATCAAATCATTACACAATCTAACTTTTGTTGATTAATTTTCTTATAAAAAATGTAAACAAATTTGTTAATATCTGATACTGCTGGACGACATTTAAGACAAGTTTCCCTCCTAATTATGTGTACTTTTGCATAAATTGTATAAATTCCGACAAAATGGCATCTTTAAATTTTTTAAATAATTTTTCATCACATTGATTCTCCTCAACTACTTGTAAGCCGTCAAACTGACAGCTCTTCAGAAAGAGACTTCTCTGTAATGTAGCTTTCAAACAGTTACAGCTGGGACTATGCACTTTTTTAAAAACTTTTCTGCATCAAAGAAGGAAAAGAATGACACCCAATTGACTTAAAAATAAATTATATTCAGTTAAAAATAAGGTTTTTTGTGAAACTATTTCCCTGTTGTATTTTTTTAAACTTTCTTTTAATTATTTTATGAAGTGGATAAGATATAAAAAAAACAATCAATGTTAAAAGAGGGATGGAGGGGGTAAGAAATTGAAATCTTTATAGGCGGTCTTAACTAGCCTTCTTTTATGGTGAAGAACTAGTTTGTGACACTGACTTGCTTTGTCTTTTTTATTTGAAAATTTATCTCTTTAAAACAGAATCCAATTATTCTCGGTTTGAACTTAATTATTTCAATTTAATTAAGTTATTTTTTTTTAAACTACAGTTTATAAACTTATAAAACCTAGGGCAAATCATACTTTATAAAATTTCAAATGAGAATAAGAAAAATATTACATGTTCGCTGAGTAATCGTGAAATCTTTTATCCGTGGACTGCAAATGTTTGCGAATCTTAAAATACAAGAATCGTCGCGTGCATTAATTGCTCATCATATAATCGTAAGAAAATATTTGACATTCTGAATAAGGTAAAAAATAAATTTCTTTATTTCGCGTTTCAAGTGGTCCGAGCGGAAAAAGTTACCTTTCATTTTCAAACTGTGTATAATTTTTTAAAGAATTATTCGCTTGGCATTAACAGTCAGAAATTAGTTTATAAGAAGCATCAAATATTATCTTAAGAATCGCGCAACTTTTATCTATGTTCCTAATTTATACTTAAAGTGTTGGATTTGTACTTGAGTTTTCATTCATGATTACTTGTGAAATTTACAAAACTAAACACAATTTAATGACGAAATAGATACAAAGAAGGAACACAAGCTTCAAATATGCAGAAGATGTTGGAGTAATTTTATCAAGATATGTGATGAAACCGAGTGCAACTTTTTATCGAACAATCATTTAAGTCTAGAATTTTTACCAAGAAAAAAATTTATTTCTTTATTTGATCCATACGACAAAATACAATTTCTTTACAAACAAGATTCTAAAAATATTTAGAGCTCACCGAAAAGAGTGACAACGCTTCATGTACGGGATTTTAACCAGTTTTCTTCAAAATTCATTTGAATTAAAATATTTTTTGAAACTATTGGTAGCTCGAAATTAGTATTGACCAGAAATGTCAGCTGTGTCAGCGAAATTTAAAAATAATACAAATTTTAGGGACCATTTTAAATCAATTTTTGAATTAAAATTATGCATTTACTGTTTATTTTACCCCTCCTCCACCTACCCCACAATTCCACAGTCTCAAGTAGAGAAACGTACTCAGCGATAAAAAAATTAGTATCTATTTTATTATTTTATCCGTATGATTAAGTAAAATTTGTTTACCATTAAGAAGGTCATCTAATGTAAAGGATGTTTTTTAAATGCTTTTTTGGGAATTTCTTTTTCTGACAAACCATTAAAATAAAATAATACATAACCTGTATATTATTTTTATTGGCATTTAAACAAACTTTGGGATTTTTTTAAATCTAATATATTGTATATAACAGGAGGTACAACGCCCAACAGGAACACATATAAAAAAAGGTGCTCCACTGCTGCCATGATTGGCAGCATATTTAAAAAAAAAATTACGTGACTTTGTTGTAAAGTTCTTACTGTATTAAGTCATCATTTAATTTTTTAATTATAAAGTATGAAAGAAAAAAAAAAACATTTTTCGAGGCAAAAATCTATATAGTGCAATCATGCATTTGCTCTCTAGTACCTGGAAATCGAGTACATAAGTCGAGAAGGTAAACAAAAATTGCTTTAACTCATCTACTGAACCTACTAAACTGAATAAAATAAGAAAAACCGCAATTAAAGAACGCAATCGGAATAAATAAATTATTATATTACCCGCAGACGAAGGCAACACAACAGTAGTAATAAATAAAAAAAACGATGACAATAAAATCATTGACCTTCTAACTGAGGGTGCACACAAAAAACTTAAAAAGGACCCCACTAAAATAGTAGTCAGTAAAACAAAAACCCTTCTAAAGGAAACTTAACTTGACAGCAAAATAATATCTAATTTAATACCTACTAATCCTATTTCTCCAACACTTTACGGGCTCCCAAAAATCCACAAAAATAACATTTCACTTAGACCAATCGTTATTGCAATAAATTAACCAACTTACAAGCTAGCATTCTTCCCTGCCAATGAACTGAATTCTTTTACAGAAAACACTATCACCCACGTCGAAAACTCTTTCGAATTTTTTAAAAAGATACAGCAGATTCACATTCAACCCCAAGACACTATAGTGAATTTTTACGTAACATCTCCCTTTGCAAAAATACCAATCTCTGATACAATTTATACTACTAAATCCTTTGCAAACTTTCCCTCCGAGTGCATACATTTGATAGAGCACTGTCTCCATAATACTTACTTTATATTCAACAACCAAATCTATGAAAAAACCTCCGGAGCAGCAATGGGATCTACAATCTCAACTCTAATAGCCAACAGCTTCATTGAACATCTAAAAAAACCAAAATATTTAATAAATCCGAACTTAAACCCGAATTTTAAATCCGTTACGTTGACGACACTTCAACCATCTGGCGAAATGTACTAGATGAACGAAATAAGTTTTTTAATTTCATCAATCGTTTACATCTTAGTATTCAGTTCATCATCAAAATTAAACAAAACGGAAGATTCCCTTTTCTAGACGCACTAGTTTAGAAAAGATTAGATAATACGTTTGGACATGAAGTTTACAGAATATCCACCCATGCAAACAGATACCTGAATGCCTCTTCTAACCACCCATCTCAAAAACAATCGATCATCAACCTTCTATACAGAGCTGTCTGCATAATAGATAAAGTAAACTTACAAAAGGAATTGGAAAACGTCAAACAAGTCCTAATGCAGAAAGATAAAAAAATCAAAAAAGTTGATAAAGGAATAAGAACATGCTTTAAATCAACTTCTCAACAAACACAATATCCAAACCATACTTGAACCACCTAAGAAGATAGGACAACATCTAAGCAACCCTTAAGACAAAGAAGCATTCCTTAGTGATCCAGGAGTATATAAAATCTCTTGTTCTGATGGCAAAGTCTCCATAACAGATAAAGTAAAATTAAATAAGGAATTAGAAAACGTTAATCAAATCTAATGCAAAAAGATTGAAAAATAAAAAAAATAATAAAGGAATCAGAGCATGCTCCTAACCAAATTCTCAAAAAACACAATGTCCAAACCATCCTTAAACTACGTGGGAATATAGGACAACATCTAAGCAACCCTTAAGACAAAGAAGCATCCCTGAGTGATCCAGGAATATATAAAGTCTCTTGTTTTGATAGCCGGGTCTCCATAACAGATAAAGTTAACTAAGAAAAGAAATTAGAAAACGTTAAACAAATCCTAATGCAGAAAGATTTAAAAAAAAATGATAAAGGAATAAGAGCATGCTCTTAACCAACTTCTTAACAAACACAACATCCAAGCCATACTTAAACCACCTGGGAAAATAGAACAACATCTAAGCAACCCTTAAGACAAAGAAGCATCCCTTAGTGATCCAGGACTATATAAAATCTCTTTATCTGATGGCAAAGCCTATATTGAAGAAACCGAGAGCAGTGAGCCATCATACAAAGGAACATGAGAGTAAAGTGAGGTTAAAACATTTCACGCAATAAACACTAGCTGCACATCATATCGAAACAGGATATAACATTTTATTTGAAAAAAAACCTATATCGCAAAAAACATATCCTTTAAGAAAATGTAGAGAAGCATTCGAAATCATAAAACACCCTAATAACATCAATTGGGACAACGGTTATAATACCAATCCGATTTGGCTTTCCGTCTTCCCGGATTTAAAAAAAAAGACTTGATTTGCCAATGAGGTGCGACCAGTCTCCATGGAAGGGCGCTCTGTCCAATCACACGCATCTTAAAAAGTATGCATAAGAACAACATAAGCCAACACCTTAGGCTCAGCTTAGCCCTAAATATGTAAACTTCAATGTACACAAAACGATGGCAACATTCGTAGTTTTGTACAAGATCGAAACCCGAAGTATGTCTTTTATCATAATGAGTCATCGTGAAATCATTAAATCTGTATAAATACAACTAAGTTTAATATGAATATATTAAAAAATTATAGTTACCAATAAAATTGAGGATAAGGGCCAGGGATAAGACGCACGCATAATTAGACATCATCGTTTTTAATTAGATGAAAAACTGAGAAATGTTTTGTAAACTAATTAAAGATTAGCGAGAGACAATCAGCGATAAAAAATTTGATGTGTAATATATTCTACATCTATTTCGTCAGAGAGCTTAGACGTAAGATTTATTCTTCTAATAAACATATTTGCATTTAATTGTTATCAGTCTTAATCATGTAATTTTTTCTCAACGCCTTGAACATTTTTAGCTTTGAACTTACGCATGTATTTAATAAATATGAAATTCATAAATAAACTTAATTTTAAAATGATAAAAAATGTTTCAGAAATTATTATTTTTAAATATATATCAATTAATATTTTGTTTATGAATTATATTATTCCTAATTTATAAGTTTGATAAAATTGACGACTCTTTGCATTTTAAAATGAAATTGACGAACCTAATCCGAATTTCAATTGAATACTGATACTATTGCAATTAATTGAATTAAACAGGTAATAAATTAGAAAAAATTCATTTTATAAAAGTTTATCGGAAATATTTATACAATTAATTTTATTTTTTAATTTAGTGAGCATTTATTACGTTTAAAAAATTTACTATTGAAATACATTAAAAAATTTGTCCCTATTATTTTTATACAATTTTCATACACAAATACGTAAGTCAAATTAAATTTCCTCGAAAAGTAGATATGTCCGAGTTGTTGCAAAAATTTTAAAACATGGACATCTAAAGCAGAAAAATTAAAAAGTTTTAGAATAAGTATGATAAAAACTTTCTTCTTCATTGATTTTTTTAATAAGCGTGTATAAACAAGAAAATAGCGGGAAAAAATTGTTTCACAAAAACAATAGTTTTTCCTGAGGTATTCATAAGAACGACCACTTAAATGAATTAATCTTACCTATCTTAGAAAAATAAAATAACTAAATGTTATTTAGTAAAACTCAGTAAACAGCCAGCAATAAATTTCCTTCTCGAATTTTTTCGTATAACAAAATAAATACAAACCTTTTTGTGTGTTTTTGAAAAGGAAAAAATAGCGTATTGACGAAAGATATAGAACACTACACGGATATTACGTGAACTGCTTTTTGCGGCTAGCAAAAATCTTACAAACTTGATCAGCAAGAGCAATTTATTCTTTTTTTAAATGCATATTTCAAAACTAAATATATTAAATATATTAAGAAGATCCTAATGCTAATATAAATATTTATCACTACTTTTCGCTATTGAAACAATTCTCCAAAAATATAGTCTTGGGTGGCACTGTTCTAATGCCACTTTATGTTACTGCCACTAAACAACATTAAATTACAGCTTTTTTGCATCAGATTATGACTGAAGTGGGAATAAAATTTTTATTGATTAAAATTTTGTCTGTTTCTTTTAGTCATTAAGCTGAAAACAATTAATACAGTACTTTCTGTGCATTATTTGAGTTCGCCACTACCTCCCACTTTTCAATCTGAATTTAGCAAAGTATAATAGTACAAATTACGCTTTCAAAAAAAGAAGATTTAGTATTATAACAGGATGTTAAAAACATTATGCTTATTTAAAAAGGAAACATCATTTTTACAGTCAACATATGATTGATTTTTTCTCAAAGCATCAATTTCTAAAGAATGTTTCTTTAATTATTACTAGGCTAAATATTATTAAATATGACCGTTTGGATAAGATAACGTATAATCGATCAACATTTTTTTTCTGATTAAAAAAAAGTTGATATGAATGTGAATATTTGGATATTCAGAGATAAGAGATCAGATAAATTGTGTAAGTATATACGATACCGTCAAACATTGTGTACTGCATCACTCGTTTATTGCAAGTCTTATTTACTGCGAGTCAAGCTATTCGTCTTTTGCAACTTACCCAACTCCCACCACAGATGTTCACATTTTCCGTATAGCCAATGACAGCGTGGTAGCGGGAATATATTTTCAGACAAAACCTGCGGATACTTGGAGTGGTGGAGTCCCGTGTTTAAATTTCGAAAGAGCTGCAAAAAACTAAATTGGACTATATAGTCGTTATCTCATAAATACCGGCGCCAAATTGGTCCTAATGAGATATTTATAATTTGATATATTCTGTTCCAAGTAAAAAATTTCACAAGTTTTGTATTGTTTTAGAGACTAATAGAACATGACTTGCATGTTGGTGGTGGTAGTGAGACCCTGTTCGTTCAAAGGACTGAGAGTTTTTTTTACAAAGTTTGTATGGAAGGTGTGAGTTAAATGAGATGGTGGAATCCAGCATGTGAGAAAGGGTGTGTGGGTTGAGTTAGAGTGTAAAAATTAGTTTTTAAAGTGGAGGTGAGGTAGGGTTTGGTAAAATGGGAAAAGTGAGCTTAGGTTGACAAGGATTGTCGCGCAGTTGTGGACAGAAGTTTTGGGGGTTTCCAGCGGATCGAGGGTGGTTCTCGTATCGTTAGGGAGCCTTGGTCGCATTGGGAATATGAAAAAGATGTTAAAAACGGGAAAAATTTACTACAAGAAGTGGAAAGAAAGAACTGCGAATAGGGAGAAGAATGTAGAACCGAGGAAGGAATTCAGATTGATGGGTAAACAAAAAGAGCAGCAATAGGTTTAGGGAACGTTAGCTAAGGATCAGTGAGAAGATAGTGAATGAAGAATAGAAGGAATTTTCTAAAGAATCATTTCAGGGCTCAAAATAATGGAAGACAGATGAAGGGTTTGGATGCACGAGGAAGGTGAATGCAAAGGAGCTAAATCATAAGGAGATAAAGAAGCAGATAAGAAACTGAAGAAGGTCTGAGGCAGCAGAGCTGGACGGCGCAGAGAAAGAAACGTGGCTGCTTAGAGCACAAGAAGTAACAGAGACGCAAGCTGATAAGGGTAGTAAAGGTATAGTGAAGGGGGAGGTATTCCCAAGCGGGTGGAGGAAGGGGTTGATTGTAAGACTGTATAAAAAAGCATAAGGGGGGTGAGTGGAAGTGGAAGGGCAAGGCGTTGCAGGATCAGAAATGTACCTAGGCTGCCTATTTTGGATAAATAGGAGAATGGTGGGTCATATAAAAGGCAGAATAAAAAGGGTAAATGTGGTGATGAGGTGTACGGTTGGAAGAAAAGTGAGGACGTGAATTGGATACAGGGCAGGTATGTAAAGTGGACACTGGAGCTGACAAGGAATACGACTAATTATATTGTCAGTAGAAATACAAAAGGACCAGTTTAGGGATTATAACAAGGAGTAGAGAGCTTAAATGTGAGGAGAAATTTTTGGGAGAGAAGGGAAGTAAGCTGATTAGTAAATGCTGGTGGGAGAAGGAGAGCAAGAGAGGGGTGGAAAAATGCAGATTAAAAGGGAAAGGTATTCTAGACAGAATGGACTGCATATGAATGAAGTGAAAAGGATGCACAAGGAATGTAGGTATATGAGATTTTTAAAAAACGGCATTGAGGGAGAGAAGGCAGCAGGGGATAAGAGAATAAGAGTGTAAAAGTTTACCAGGATTTATGCGTGGATCATGCTAAGGGAGAGAGTGCAATATTCGTGTGACAAAGGGGGAAAAGAAAATCAGGAGCGAATAGCAAAAAATGTGGTACGGGTGCATGGAGGCTTTAAATAGGTTTTGTCTTTTCAGGGAGAAGAGGATATGCGGATTGTACAGGAAGGAGCATGCAAGTTTTGAACACTGGTTGGAGGAGTTTGATGAGGTGGAAAGGAGTGGGATAAGCCTAGAGGTATTGATGCATGAAAGGGGGCAAAATGACAGTAACATGGGTAAAGAGAGTGTTAGGTGAGATAGAGAAAAAAAAGAAGAAGGGAGTAAGAGGAATGGAAAAGGAAAGTATCTACATATGAGAGGCAGTGGATGTAAGGATGTTAGGAATTTTTACTTAGAATTGAGTTTGGCAGTCGAATTCCCGATTTTTTTAACTTATTATTAAGGTTTCAATTAGAGTAAGGTACTAATTGAATCAAGTTTGTGAAAATAATTGTTTACAAATTTTCGTATTATTCTTAATAATATTTTTCTATGGTAATGCTAGATAGTTACGGTGTTTTCTAAAACTTTCAACTTATATTCCACTTTGTACCTAGAGCAAGGTTATAATTAATCCAAATGTAAAATGTGGACAAAAAGTTAAAACTATATTTCAAAAAACCATAACTTTCTACCATAATTTAGGAAGACAGTTGTAAAAAATGATAATTTGTTTTAATAATCATGTTTGCTAAATGGCATCCATTATTACCTCACACTAATTGAATAGTGGATAAAAAGTTCAAAGTTATGGAAGTAACTGCAACTTTCCAGCAGTATTCTAAGAGAATTGGTATTGTCACAATTAATAATAAGTTGTTAAAAAACTAATTTAGCTTAAATTCAATCCATTATTAGTTTGCTTTAAGTGAAAATTTTAGAATTAGTTGAAAAATTCGAAAAAACTACGGCTTCCTAACTCGATACTAAGAGAAAATTGCTAAAACATTGGTACATTGTTTAAGAAAATTTTGAAAGCATCTAATTATTAATAGAAAGTAGAATTATAAACCTTTTTTTATTTAAAATGCTAAAAAATAATTATAATTATCAGCAAAAACTCAAAAAAATATATTTTCACTCATAAGGTTTTTTTGAGACATTTTAAAACAGACTACTGGGGATGAGATTTAAAAAAGAAGTTTAATTTATATTTTATGGCCCAATCTAGGTAATGAATATATATTATTTTACTGGCGATTAAGTCAAATTTGAAGGTTATCTAAATTATTTGTAAAAGTTTTGTCGAGGCGTAGAGGTATACGTTTGAAGCATTCTATTCTTGCTCTGATACTAGACCTTTTTTATAAATGTGAATTTCTTTTAAAAAATGGCACTGCTGGAACTAAACAAGTAAATTTTTTTTGGTAAATAATAACTGGCGAAAGTAATTTTTTTTCAAATTGCCCATTTGAAAGGTCCATCAAGCTAGCACCTCCACAATCGAAATTTTCAAATTTCTTTGCATCAGAATTTTGGGCTTTTTTTGG
>JAAAKG020148025.1:0-10339 GCA_010014905.2 Druon quercuslanigerum
TCTGATAAAAAAAAACTTTTTTAAATCGAAAAAAAATCATTGGCTCTCAGTCAAAGAAAAGTGTCTTTTGATTCAAAAAATTTTTTTTTTTCAAGAAATTTTTTTTATTCAAAGGAATGCTTTCTTTAAGTAAACATTTTTCTTCAATTTAGAATGAACTTCTCTGTTTTAAAGATATTTTTAGTTAAATAAAAAAAGAAACAATTGAAAAACGAGAAGTAAAATTCTCTGATTCAAAAAAAATATGTTTAAATCGTAAAAAAATGCATTGGCTCTCAGTCAAAGAAAAGTATCTTTTGATTCGAAGAAATTTTTCTATTTCAAGAAATTTCTTTGATCCAAAGAAATACTTTTTTCCAATAAACATATTTCTTAATTTCTGAATGAAGTTCTTCGTTTTGATGTTATTTTGGTTAGATAAACAAATATAAAAAAACAATTAGAAGAAAGGTTCTTAGATTCGAAAAAAACTTGTTTAAATCGACAAAAATACATTGACATTCAGTAACAAGAGCTTTTTCGTTTTGAATAAATTTCTTTTAATTAAAAGTTTTCTTTCATTAACAAAAATTGTTTGATTCTAAGAAATAGTTTTTTGTAGCCAAGAACATTTTTCTATCATTTTAAGTTATCTTCGATTTGAAGTTATTTTTAAATGAATAAAAAAATTTCTATTTCAAAAAAAATTTCTTTCAATCAAAGAATTTGGTTTCCGGATTCTTCACGATTCTTTTTTTTTAATTAAAAAAAATCGTCTGATCTGGGTTGAACATTCGTTTTTAAACAGCAAATGAATCTAGGTTGAGATTCTATTTTTTGTATGAAGATTAACAATTTCACTTAAAAATTAATTTTTGTTCAACCAACTAAATACTCAATTGCTTAATTCGAAATTATTTATGTGTTTGGTTAAAAATTTGTCTTTTTTGTAGAAAAGTAATCTTGGTTGACAATTCCTTCTTTTTATAAAGATTCATAATTTTAGTTCAAAATTAATTTTCTTGGTTGAAAAAAATATCACAACTTAAAATGAAGCTAATGGTATTAAAAAAGTTATCTATTTTGTTAAAAATTCATCTTCATAGGTTGAAATTTAATCTTCTTTGTTAACAACTTATCTTTCGCAATTGAAACTTTATTTTGCTGAACATTTTTCTTTTGAGAGTAAAATTAATCTTGCTTGCGAAATTCCTTTCTTTTGGATGAAGATTTATAATTTTAGTTGAAAATTCATTTTTTGGTTGAAGATTCAGAATTTCTGATAAAATTTCATCACCTTGGTTCCAAAATGGATTTCTTTTGGAAAAAATTAATTGTTCTAAATTAAAATTAAACTACTGGTTTGAAAAAGCACGTATTTTGTTAGAAATTCATCGTTTTTAGTAGAAAGTTAATCTTCTTTGTTAAAAAGTTATCTTTCGGAATGGAGGATTTATTTTGTTGAAAACTTGTCTTCTGACGGAAAAATTTATCGTGCTCGAAAATTCATTTTTTTGTGAAGATTCATAATTTAAAACTATTTGTTTCAACATTATGTTTAATTTTTTTTTAATCCTTTTTTTTTAAATTTATCTTCTTGTTTAAAAATTTATCTTTTTCAAATTGAAATAGAGCACTTTCACTGAAAATTTTTCTTTTGTTATGAAATTAATTTTCCTGGTTGAATCTGATCGAAAATATTGGGAGTTTCGAGCTCTAAGTATGTTATAAAGCTCGTTTCTTTTATTCATTCTTTTCTAAACAGAAAAAAAAACTTAATGCCTTGATCAGGGAAAAGAATCCTTCTCCCCTCCCACGCCCCTTCGGAACCGGAACTAATCGCTTTCGTTTTTTTTTTCGCTTTTTTTTAAGCCGGTGCCCCGCGATGGCTGATGGGATCGAGGTATTATTATGATGATTATAATTCTCCATTGGCTCCCGGAACGTGCCAAGGTGCCACCGCGCTGCCGCGCCACCGTGCCACCGTGCCACCGTGAAGCACACGTGGATGGATGTTGATATACGAACCGAACCGAACCGAACCAAACGAATTGAACGAGTCGAACCGTTCGATAGGCATCGAGGACTGACAGATGTTTCCCATTTTTTTGCCTCTCAACAGAACGCCGTTATTTCGCAAAAAAATCCTCAAAACCAATCGCACCCCCTTTTCCAGGGTGAGTGACTCCCTTCATTCCTACCTTCCTTCCTTCCTTCCTTCATTCCTTCCTTTCTTACAAATCGATTCCGCCTCAAAATGCATTTCAAATGCGTTTACCTTACAGAGAAACTGAATTCCATATTTTACCCTCAAATATTATTCCCCTGACATATTAACATTTTCAATATTTTTAAGGACATTCTCTTCTGCCAGTTTTTTCAGATTCAGAATTTAATTTATCAACATTTTATTTGAGTTTGAAATTTATTTAATATTTAAATTCACAAAAAATATATTTCTTTTTTAAAGAAAGAATATGAATTTTCATCCAACTAAATCATTCAAGTAAAAAGACTAGCTAAATATTTAAACAAAATATTTAAATTTTTAATCAAGAAATTAAAACCTTATACTATATTAATTTTCTACCTGGAAAGAAGAATTTTCTAGAAGAAAGATGAATTTTTAAAAAAATTTAAAAATTTTTAACTTAGAAAGCTGAATTTTTTACCGAGAAGATAAATTTGTTACTAAAACAGATTTTCAACAAATTTCTTCAATTTTTTAATAAAAATAATTAGGATTTCTTAACCAAGGAGATTAAATTTTCTATCATACAAAAACGAATTTTTAAAAAAAGTATGTGAATTATCAATCCAATAGTTAAATTTTTAACCTACAAGATTAATTTTATACTAAAAGAAAATTAGTTAACCAAAAAATTAAATTTAAAAAAAAAATAGTTGAACTTTAAGTTAAGAAAATTATTTTCCAGGAAAAAAATCATTTGGAACCAAAAAGATGTACTTTTAACTAAATTTTTGTATCTTTCAAAAAAATGAATTTTTAACTAAAATTATGGATCTTTATCCAAAAAAGTTAATTTTTTGCCAGTAAACGAAATTTTAACGAAAGAAATTAATTTAATTCTACATAAGATTAATTTGTAACAAGATGCGTAAAATTTCAACCCAGTTGTTTTTGTAACCAAAAAAAAAATATTTTTTTACAAAAAAAGAAGAATTTTTTTCAAAAATCATTTGAAAGCCAATAGTTTAATTTTCAACTTATAACCAGAAACAAATCTTAAATAAAATAGGTAATTTTTTTACGGAAAAGACCAAGAAAATAAATTTTGTCAAAAAAAAAAACGAATTTTGAAGACAATAGATGAATTTTTAAATAATTAGTTGAACTGTTCGTTAAGGAAATTAATTAACAGCGACAATCAAAAGAATTTGGAACTAAAAAAGCGAATTTTCAAGTTACAATATTATTCCTTTTATGAAAAATTGAAATTTTAAACAACATTATTTTTCTACCAAGAGACGAAATTTCAACCCAGATGATTGATTATATTTAAAATAAGCAAAACGAATTTGCCAGAAAAACATGGATTTTGAATCCAGTAGTTTAATCTTAAATTTAAAAAAAATATTGTTAACAAATAAGATTAACTTTCTAATAAGTAAAATTAATTGTTTTAAAAAAAGTTGAATTTTAAAAAAAAAAAAAAAACTTTAAACAGAAGAGTTGAGTTTTCAATTAAAAAAAAATTTTCAATCTAGAAAATTAATTTTCTACAAAAACAAGTATCAACAAAATATATGAATTTTATAACTAATTGTTTAATTTAATGTTAAGAAAATTTTATTAATTTTCAAGCAAAAAGAAATTTTGGAACCAAGAAGAATAATTTTCTTCAAAGAACGACAAATTTTCCAACTAAATAATTGAATTTTGACTTGAAAAAGATAATAAATATTAGTTTTTGTACCAAAAATGCAAATTTTAAAAAAGAATTATAATTTTAAGTTAAGAAAATCATTTTTGAGCAAAAAAGAATTAGAAACCTGGAAAATCAACTTTTAATTGAAATTCTATATTCAAATAAAAAGTGATTTTTAAAATAAAATTATGAATCTTTATTCAGAACAAATTAAATTTAATCCAAATATAAGTTTCTATCAATAAACGAATTTTCAACCCAGAAGCTTGATTATATTTAAAAAAACTAAACGAATTTTCCAAAAAATACATGAATTTTCACACTTTAAATTCGAAAAGAAATATTGTTAACAAAGAGGATTAATTTTCTACTAAGTAAGATCAATTGTTTTAAAAAAAATTGCATTTTTAATCAAGAAAATTAATTTTCTACAAAAACAAGTATCAACAAAATATATGAATCTTACAACTAATTGTTTAATTTAATGTTAAGAAAATTTTATTAATTTTCAAGCAAAAAGAAATTTTGGAACCAAGAAGAATAATTTTCTTCAAAGAACGACAAATTTTCCAACTAAATAATTGAATTTTGACTTGAAAAAGATAATAAATATTAGTTTTTGTACCAAAAATGCAAATTTTAAAAAAGAATTATAATTTTAAGTTAAGAAAATCATTTTTGAGCAAAAAAGAATTAGAAACCTGGAAAATCAACTTTTAATTGAAATTCTATATTCAAATAAAAAGTGATTTTTAAAATAAAATTATGAATCTTTATTTAAAAGAAATGAAATTTAATCAAAATATAAATTTTCTATCAAGAAACGAATTTTCAACCCAGATAATTGATTTTATTCTAAAAGAGCGAAAACTTTCTAATTCCAATTCTGTATCTTCAACGAAAAAATAAATTTTTTAGTTACATACCAAATTTTCAAATTTCAACTGAAAAATATAGATTTTCTATAAAAAAAACTATTATTTTCTACAAAATAATTCAATTTTAACTTGAAAAAGATAAATTTTAAAGCAAGAAGATTAATTTTCTACTAAAAAAGTGTAATACGAAACAAAATATATTAATTTAAAACAAACAGTTGAATTATTAACTATAAAATATAAATTTTTAACTAATAAAATTAATTGTCTACTAGAAAATATGAATTTTCAAGCATACAGTTAAATTTTTAATTAAAACAGATAAATTCTTATCCAAGAGTATTAATTTTTATAAACAAAGATAAATTTTGTAATAATAAATATCTTAATTTTCAAAAATTAATTTTAAAGAAAATAAATAAACTTTCAACCAAACAGTAGAAATTCAACTACAAATAAATTTTCTACTAAAAGACGAACTTTTAAATGCGCTTACCTTACATAGAAGCTAAATTCCACATTTTACCCTTAAATATTATTCTCCTGTTATATTAAAATTAAAAATCGTTTTAAAAGTGATCTTTAAGAAGCTTTTGTATTGCTAAAAAATGTTTTAATTTTTTTTATTGCATAAAAATGCTTTTAATATAATTTTTAGACATTTTTTTAATTCAAGATTGAAGTATCTACTAATATATTGTTAGAAAATAATGCAGTTCGATGGAATAAAAATTCTGCCATTTTTTGTCTCAAAAACTCAACTACGAAGTTTATCGTCAAAATATTTTTTTAAAATTTATTTTTATAGTTGAAGATTCATCTCTTTGGCATAAAATTGAACTATTTTGTTCAAAATTATTTTAAAAATTTTGAACAATTAACTATTCAATTTTTGTTTGAAAAGTATTGTTTTTTAGCTTATAATTCAATTATTCATTAAAAAATTTATCTTGCTTATTTGATAATTCAATGCTTGATTAAAAATTTATACACTTTCTTGATAATTCTTCTTTTTTGCAGAAAATCGACTTTTTTAGTTAAAAAGTCTACTTGTTGGGAGATGATTCAACTAAAAAAAAAATAAATAGTTGAATAAAATAATAATTAGTTGAATCATCTCCCAACAAGTAGACTTTTTAACTAAAAAAGTCGATTTTCTACAAAAAAGAAGAATTATCAAGAAAGTGTATAAATTTTTTATCAAGCATTGAATTGTTAAATAAACAAGATAAATTTTTTAATGAATAATTGAATTATAAGCTAAAAAACAATACTTTTCAAACAAAATTTGAATAGTTAATTGTTCAGAATTTGAAAATTAATTTTGAACAAAATAGTTTAATTTTATGCTAAACAGATGAATCTTTTTTTTGTTAAAAAGTCGTTTTTTGTTTGTAATTTATTTTATTTTACTGAAATGTAATTTTTCCATTTTTTTTTTAAATTAATATTTGGAATTATATTTTTTTATTTGTTTATAACTTGTATACTTTTTAGTTTCAAATACCTCTGCTTGGGTTAAAATTATTTGATTTTTGTCCAAGATTCATGTATTTTGCTAAAAATTAGTTTGTTTTTGGTAGGTTTCAAATTTATTTGAATGAAAATCAAAATCTGCTTTTTTTTAAATATTACCTAATAAATTTTGCATTTCGATTTTTTTTAATTTGACTGTTTTTTATTCACGACTAAATTTTTTCCTTTCGTCGAAATATGAACCAATATATTTTTAGTTAAAAATTGATCTTTTTTTGGTTGAAAAATCAATTCTGGTAAAACGTGGAAAATAAAATTTTTATCGAAATTTCTTATGTTTGGTTATAAATTATACTACGTGGTAAATGTTCTACGTATTCTGTTTAAATTCATTATTTTTGTTGGGAATTAAAGTATTTTGTCAAAAATTCGTTTTTTTTAGTTGAATTTAGCCTGTTGTAATTTGTTTTCTTTTTTGGTTTTAATTAATTTTTCAAATGGAGAATTTTGCAATTGCATTTTTGGAAAATTTCCTTTTTTAATAAAAAATTAAACAATTTCGTTGTAAATTTTTCTTTTTCGTAAAATTAAACTGATTAATAATTCATTTTTTTAGAAGAAAATTATTTTTTCAACTGCAAATCTAACTATTCTATTTTTACCAGAGATTTAATCTTCTTGGCTGAAAAGTTATCTTTGTAGAGATTGAAAATTTAACTAGTTGGAAAAAATTAGATTATTTTTTTGTAAGTTTATAATTACTTTATTTAAAATTGAAATATTTTGGTAAAGTCAAATTTTTTAAATGAAAAATTCACCTTTTTTATTTAAAATTCTTCTCCTTTGGCTGAAAATGAACTTTGTTGTCGAACATTTAATTTTTCGGGTAAAAAATACAATTATCTTCTAAAACATTCATCTCTGTCGCTTGAAAATTTAACCGTTTGTTTAAAACTGTGAAGAGGAAAAGTGGGGGAAGGGGAAATAGGGGTAATTAATGGTGGAAAAGCAGGGGGGTGAGGGGAAATTAGGGTAGAGGAAGTATTTGAAGTCGTCGGATGTTGGGGGAGTGAAGTAGGGGAAGTGAGGAGAGTGGAAAAAATCGGAAGAGAGGGGCAGTATGTGGAGGGGGAAGTTGAGGACGGGAGGAGAAGTAGAGGAATGTAGAAAGATTAGAGGTGGGGGTGGTTGGAAAGAATTATTTACCTCCTCATAGGCTACGCAACCCTTTTGTTAAGCGCAATGCGCCTAGTAATTCAGGGATAAATAAACAATTTAAAAATCAAATCAAGCAATTTGGAAAATATCAATTAAAAATTTATTTTTAATAGTTAAACAAACATAAAAAATAACCATAACAAATTTGGTTTTACTTTAAATCGAACGGTAAAACTTATTATAAATACCTTCCATTTTCCTATACAGGAAATATAAAAAATCGAGAAAACAATTAAAAATTCGAAAACTCTGCGAAGAAATTGTTGCCAAAAAAATATCAAAGATCCAGTTGTGGTTTTATATGTGTAACAAGTTGTCTGAGTTGAAAAAAAGTTAGTGTATCCCCCTCCTATTTGTAAATGCATTTCCACATTTTTTCTCGTCTCGTCTTGACAATAAAATCATATCCTCTTGTCGCGTGACGAAGTAATGTCTCGGCGAAAATTAACACGAAAAATGAACGTGCCAGCGAGCGTCTCTGGGATTAGATTCATTGTTATTCCCAACTAACCCCGTGGTAAGGAGCTTGGAAGATTAACGACCTGCAGAAGCGGGACCTTGTAACCATCGCCTCGCCACCAAGGCAAGGCAAGCCAAGCCAAGCCAAGGGGAAGAAAGAGGAAGAAAAAATGAAGAGAGAGAGAGAGAGAGGGGGAAGAAACGAGCAAGGACCAGAATGAGAAGCGGAGCTGGATATCGCAATTAAACAGCGGCCTACAAATTGGTGGTTGAATTTTTTAGACTGGCCGCCAGGGGGTGAAAACCAGCATCGCTCAAGGGGTGCCAAGGGGTGCCAAGGGGTGTCAAGGGGTGCCCGCGGGACGGAAAAAAATCCATAGGGGTCTCTCTCCGCTTGAAAAAGAGGGGCTGTTCCTATAACCACTGGATAGGGGAATGAGGACGGGTTGCGAGGAGAGGGGGAGGGGGGAAAAAGTGAGACGATATTCTAGTGGTGGTGGCAGCAGTGGTTCGCGATAAAGGCAAAACAAAAGCTGGCGACATTCCACGCGCCCCGGAAAAGATGGCGCTTCAAGGGAAAGGTCCTTATAACCCTTATGAGGCTTAGGGACACTACAAAAGAAATATAAATAATAAATACTTATTAGAGCATCAAGTGGTGTTTTCTAAAAAAAAACCGGATCCATTTCAGGTTTCTTGTGAAAAAAAACGGCAGCAATGCGCTCGGTAATGAGGATGCCTTATACTTTATACTTCATCATAATTTTCCACTAAACTTATATATCATATTAATGTTATACTTCATACTAAATTTAAACTTCATACTGACTCAAACATTATTCTAACTTTATACTTTGTACTAACTTTAAACTTTATTCTAACTTATACTTCTTTCCAAATGTATACCTCATACTAACTTCATACTTCATACTAACTTCGTACTTCACATTAACTTTATGCTTGATACAAACTCCAAACCTATTTCTAAATATATACATCAAACTATCTTCCTACTAGCTTTGCACTTAACATGAACTTTATACTTCATATTTACTGCATAGTAAATCGAAACTTCATTCTAACTTTATACTTCATACTAACTGCGTGCTAACGACAAACGTTATTCAAACTTGATACTTCATGCTAACTTTATACTTCATGCAAATTTTGTAATAACATCTTACTTTACATAAATTTTATACTTTATACTATCTTCACACTGTTAAAAATGTTATAAATTTTAATACACGTTAATACATGAAGTGTATTTTAAAATGAATGCAGTTGTAAATTAAAATGAACTTAATACACAATTTATATTAAAAAAATTTACTATGTATATCAAAATTAATATATTTGTATATGAAAATTGAAACGATACCCATGCGTATTAAATCTTAGCGCTATCGCATGCGTCGCGCAATGCTGTCGACCTTGACATGTCAGCTGAGAAGAATTAATAATTACCTAATAAATAATAAATAGAAACGGTGAGTTGCCAGTCGCCCGTTTGAGTGAAAAGGTAAGTTAATTTGATTAAATTAATTAATTTAGTTAGTTCTTCACAATTCACGCGTGTAATTCTGTAACGAAGAAAACAGCCTCATAACCGAAAACCCGATTTTCATGTTCCACGTCATATATAGATAACCTGAGAAATATACATTTAAATTATATAACTAATGCACATTTTTGAGGTTATCCATATTCTCTTGTATCCTATACAGAAGTGCATACCTTGAAAAGGACTCCGATCTGAGTTGAAATATGTGGGCGAATTAGATATGGCGCAGAATACTTCAAGTGTTCCCATCTAAAATTATTACTTTTTTTATCGGGTCAAAACTTGGCTAAATTATAGTCCTACACTGTTAAAAATTGCTGCATTACGTTTAATACACATGTGTTGGAAGTTTTCTTCAGATAAGTATATTAAATTTAAGATACCACCAAATTTGAAAGTTCATATACACATATGAAATTTAATACACATGCGTCATAAATTTCACATATGTATTTGAACTTTCATTTAATACACATGTGGATTTTCAGATGTGTATTTGAGCTTTCAAATTTAGTGGTATCTTAAATTTAATATACGTATCTGAAAAAAACTTCATCACATGTGTATTAAACTTAATACAGCAATTTTTAACAGTGCATTCTAAGTGTATACTTCAGAAAAACAATCTAATAATTTTTTACTTTATTTTAACTTTATGCTACAATCTGACTCGAAAATTCATTCTAATTTTATATTTTATCTAACTTTATGCTTTTTGCCAAAGTGATAAAATTCAAAAGCCTCTTACAAATGAATTATAATTTCTTTGTTACTTCACAGAGAAAAATGGATGTTCACATGTAACATCTAGATGTTCAGGATTAACATATTTTATGTTTAACTATAGGACAGCAATCTAGATTTTCACAGTTAAC